>QLSS01000169.1:159783-177030 GCA_024372645.1 Trichomalopsis sarcophagae | reverse complement strand
ATATAGGGTGTCCCAAAAGTTAAGGCAAGGAGAAACAACCCGGCCAGTTAAGGCGAGGATAAAGATCCCGGCCAGTTAAGGCGAGGAGAAAGATCCCGGCCAGTTAAGGCGAGGAGGAAGGTCCCGGACAGTTGAGGCAAGAAGAAAAAACCCGGCCAGTTAAGGCGAGGATAAAGATCACGGCCAGTTAAGGAATGGAGAAAGATTCCTGCCAGTTAAGGCAAGGAGAAAGATCCCGGCCAGTTAAGGCAAGGAGAAAGAACCCGGCCAATTAAGGCGAGGAGGAAGGTCCCGGACAGTTGAGGCAAGGAGAAAAAACCCGGCTTAAGGCGAGGATAAAGATCCCGGCCAGTTAAGGAATGGAGAAAGATTCCGGCCAGTTAAGGCAAGGAGAAAGGTACCGGCCAGTTAACGCTAGGACCGATGAAGGTGTGGCTTACAATCTGTGCCCAAAATGTTCTCCATTACGATCTTGGTAGATTACTAGACGTACATAAAAATTTTCAATGGCACTTCTTATAATTTCTGGTGATATATCGGTGCAAACATTCATAATTTTTTGCCTCAGATCTGCCAGATCTTGTGGACTAGTTACATACCTTTTTTTTTATGTATCCCCAAAGGAAAAAGTCCATTGGAGTTAGATCTGGCGATCTGGCTGGCCACTCGATTGTTCCTCTCCTACCTATCCAACGATTGTTAAATTCTACATTTAGGTAGTCCCGAACAATCCTCGTAAAATTGTCAGGAGCACCATCTTGCTGAAACCAAACCTCATCGTATTCATCACCAGCTATTTCCTGGAACGATGGTACTATATACTCCTGCAATAATTGCAAGTATTTAGGTCCATCCAAATTCCCGTCTATGAAGAATGGTCCAATTATTCGGTCTCTAAAAATACCTTCCCAAACATTCAACTTTTGCTAGTATTGCGTGTGACATTCGCGCAGCCAATGAGGATTTTAATTGTTCCAGTACCTGCAATTATGACGATTCACTTCTCCATTGGGCCACTTCCATTTGACGCTAGTAGATAGGCTATAGGCATACTGGCTCATGCGGATTCTGGCTCACCCCTCCTCTCTCAGTGTGAACCAGAATCCGAGCTGTGTATTTTAAATAGAGGGATTGTCGATCCCTCCCTTTCCTCCCCTAGCGACCGAGAATTCTTCCCTCTCTCAAAGTGAGCCAGAATCCGAGCTGTGCATTTTTAGATAGAGGGAGTCTCAATCCCTCCTTTCCCTCCCCTCGCGACCGAGAATTCTTCCCCCTCTCAAAGTGAGCCAGTAACCGTAGTATGTATAAGTTCCAATCTTCCCGTCTCCGTGTCCCGAAAAAATTTGTTGGGCTGAAAAAATGATTTTTGGTTGGTTCAAAAGGAAGAAAATTCATCCCTTTTCTAGAAAATTTTAATCCTCTTAGTCTCATAATCTTCTAGGATTGGATGATGGAAAAATGCGTACCCATTATTGGAAGAAAATTCATCCCTAGCGACCGAGAATTCTTCCCTCTCTCAAAGTGAGCCAGAATCCGAGCTGTGTATTTTTAGATAGAGGGAGTGTCAATCCCTCCTTTGAGCATCGTCGTCATCGAGGAGGTAGTCTGCATGCTGAAGAAGCAGAAGCTAGAGTTGAGTGGCGTGATGTGCAATCAGCCTTCCAAAATCAGGACAGGTGTGGTTGTTAACATAAAGCATGTGGACATATTGAGTTATTTTAATGATGCACTGAAGCTCTTCAAAGATAGGACACAAGCATGTTTAGAAGAATATAATGCGGTGAAAATCAATTCGGATTTTATTTCAGAATTTACAATGCAAAAAAATGGTGAAGAAACGACAGATATTAAATATTTTACGAGTGAGAGTGCTACAGTATACATGTCAACAGATTTAGAGAAATGGTTTACAGTCAATATTAAAGAGCCCATTCTTTCGCAATTAGAAGAATTTCAAGAAAAGGATTCAGGCTGGACACGGAAGAGTATTATAAGTTTATGTATAAATATGAAAAAATATTCTCCAATTAAGGGAAGTTCTTATATTCCTCTTCCAAAGTTTATTGAAAATAAAAAAGCATGTGTTAACGTTCATAATAACGACGATCAGTGTTTCAAGTATGCTGTTCTTTCATCATTATATCCAAGTAACAAAAATGCTAATAGATTTAATCAGTATCGATTGCATGAAAATGAATTAAATTTTGCTGGTATAGAATTCCCAGTAAAACTTAAAAGTATTCCGAAATTTGAAAAACTGAATAATATTTCAGTAAATGTATACATGCTTAGAAAGTATGGCCACTAATTCGAAGTAACACCTTGTCATATTACAACAGAGAAGAAGGAAAAACATGCAAACCTTCTCATCATTCAAGATTTTTATATAGATGAGCATGAAGAAAATAATCGTGATGATGAAGGTGACATGCCTAAATATCATTACGTTTGGATAAAAAGTATGTCTCGACTTTTGAGATCTCAAGTGTCTAAAACTCATTTAAAATCTTACCATTGTGAAAGGTGTTTACAAATATTTTATACCGAGGAAAGATTGAAAATTCATGAAAGCGATTGTAAAAATTTAAATAATTGTCGAATAAATTTGCCTGATTGTAAGAATAATATTCTCAAATTCGAAGATTACAGTAAGAGTGAAAAGGTTCCTTTTGTTATTTATGCGGATTTTGAATGTTTATTGAAACCTACTGAGAATGAGAATGCTTTCCAACTGTACGAAGCATACAGCATAGGATACTTCATAAAATCAAAATCACCGTCCGGTGTAAAATTGAAAAAAAATGCCTGGATGACCGCGACTTACTTGCGAGCCCTCAAGTTTTCTTCCAAACACATCGAGACTCATGGTAGTACTGATGCAAAGAAGAAAGTTGCATGTCAATATATATGCTCAGCTTCGCGTAATTCCTCAATAATCGACTGGATTTCATTGACGTGATTATTATTTCCAGCTGATTGTTCGGCAATCAATAATCGAAGTCTCTCAGTAAGCTCGTCTGGATCATCCCAATAGACGAGATCATTGGAAGAATTTTTCTTAGCTATTTTATATTTAGGTATAAGTCCTCCTCCGCTGCTGTTTACATTCTTTTTACGTGTAGTGCTGCGGAACATTGGTGCTAAAACATTCTTATATTTATTACTTCTCGACATTCGTATAGATTCATCTTTGCTGAATTTTTTCCGATGAGCATTTGTTGTTTCCAATATCTTGCGATAATTTGCACGATCTGCTGAACTTAAAAGAAGATCATCCGGATATTATTTAAATAGTAATTCCATTAGTCCATTCGTTTTAGGATAACTTTCATTTCTGACTTTGACATATTTATCATCAAATTCAATTTCTGAATCACCAATCATATATACACTTCACCTTTCGCACTCCGTATATATTATCAATGGTTCTACGGCTTTTATCTAGCATTGATAAAAAGTCTTCAGCTGATTCATTTTTTCCACTCGCGGATTTAAATGTAGAATTGGTTATTGTGTCAAAAACATCATCATTATTATCATTATCATCATAATCATAAACGGTATAATCCATTAAACTCGATCGATCGATTCTCATTCGTTTTTTACTGTTGTTTTGATCCAAAATATGATTGGATGGTTGCTGTAGTGGGCTTCCACTTTTCATCTCAAAAAGTTTCTCAACTAGTGTGATGACTGGTTTTAGAGTACCACCGATGACTTTTTCAAAATCATCTTTCTCCTGTTTTAATAAAGTGTATTTTTTCTTAATAGCCTCACGAGCTCGCAAGAGCTCACTAAGAACATTCTTCTCTTCAGTGAAGTCTGACATGCTTACGTGGCGATGTCTAAAACTCAACTGTAAGTTTGAGACTCATAATTCCTTTTTTATTGCAAAACAGTCAAATCCTTTTCTGTATCTACCCTCATTCATCGGTCGATCTTTGTCAATAACGATGAATCCATATCTATCATTCTTCCAACATTCAGAACAAAGATTCCGAAATTCGTGGAAAGTTAAATCGGTATTCACATGATCTTCATATATATGTTTAAGATTTACATCATCTTGTCGATAAATTACTAACAAATTGACATTATCTCTAATGAGATGTTTTCCTGTATGAACATAAGATTGACATAGATAGAAGCTATCTACACTCTTACGTCTTCCCATACAGAAGAATGCTCTGACATTATCCTGCTTCTCACATGCCACATCATCAAAAATCATTATTGAATTTGGAAGGGCTTAATCTGGAGATACTACAGATTCATGCTCACTGAACGGAAGATATGATACTCCTTCAATCGGATCCAGAACACTTCTGAGAAATTGATACTTTGGCTGATTCAAGGATTTAGAGTATACATACAAATTTTCAAACCTAACACCATTGTGATGTGTTATTAAAGCCAATAAACGATTTGTTTTTCCATAGTTCGATGGGCCGCAGAAAACTGCTCGTATACTATCTGGTAGTAATTCTCCATGACGCTTTTTTCTCTTGTCTTTTCCAAAATCGAAATTTGTCACGGGGAGTTTGACGTTCTGCTCGGTAAAATCAATGTTCACTCAACAGAGTCAAATATAACATTGAGTTCTCGAAATATAAATGCTCGTTTTATATCATGAATGTCAGTTGTGAATCTACACTCGAAGAGAGATGATCATACACAAATCTCAGAAACAGCCAAAAGGCTACGGATTGCTTGATAAAGTTATCAATAACTTACCTGTTGAAATGCATCTTCCTGGATATCAATACTCCGGTCCCGGAACCAAATTGAAAAAGCGAATGAAAAGAGGAGATCCTGGCATTAATCCGCTTGATTAGGCTTGTTAAAAACACGACATAGCTTACTCCGATAAAAACGGAGATCGTAAAGCTGCTTGCTGAGGAAGCTATGCAGCGTGTTACAGCTAAGGATGCTAGTCTTGGTGAAAAAGATTTTGCTTTTGCTATTAGCAATGCTATGAAATTAAAAGGAAAAACTGGAATGGGACTGAAATTTAATAAGTTAGTGACTGCAGCTAAAAAGTCAATGTCAACAAGTAAAAGTTCTCGCAAGGTTATTCAATCAGCCTTGAAGGGCGCACTTCAAGATGTTAAAAGTGTAGGTGGAAAGAAAAAAGTTATCATTCCACGTGTTCTGCCGCTTCCATAAAAAATTGGTGGAGTTCTTCCTTTTCTCATTCCATTGTTCGCAGGACTAATTGTAAGTGCTACCGGTGCTCTAGCAGGAGGTGCTGCTGGAATAGCTAAAGCAGTTAATGATGCTAAAGCTGCGCAGAAAAATTATGAAGAAAGTAAGAGGCATAACGAGACCATAGAAGCTATTGCTTTAGGCAAAGGTCTTCATCTTAAGCCCTATAAAAGTGGAATGGGATTATTTATGAAACCTTATATCGGTCGTGGTCATCAAGTCAGTAGAAAAAAATAAAACTTTGAAGGAAGTGAATTACAATTACAAAAGATATCAAAATTTTGACTCATTTATATGTGGACATCTTTGTCTCTACTTCTTAGTTGGGAGACTATAAAAGAGATGTTCGCAGACGAATAGATTCATTAGAATCAGATCAGTCATGGAAGATAGCTTCACTCTGAGTCTCTCGGGAAACTCATCTGTCTTAGAAGCGCAATATTTTCCTTCGATTGAACTACCACAGCATAAAAATTTTGTCTTAGGATTAGTTGAACTTTTAACATTTAACTCTATTCCCAATGTTGACCATTCAAATAATAAACTTCATTTGAGCAAAAATAATATTATCACTATCCCTTCGGGCAGCTATGAAGTTGATGCTATAAATCAATTTTTACAAGAAACTTTGAAATCCAAAGGATTTGAATTTTCTTTGAAAGCTAACAACAATACTCTCAGAAGTGAAATTCTCTGCAGTCATCAGATAGATCTCAAACCTCGCGATTCAATAGGCCGTCTCCTTGGCTTCGCTCCTCGCATTCTCAAAGAGAACATTCAACGCAGCTCTGATTTACCTGTGAAAATATTGAGAATCAATGCACTCAGAGTAGAGTGCAACATTACTGCAGGTGCTTACATGAATAATAAGAAAGTTCATACAATCCATGAGTTCTTTCCCAGAGTGCATCCACGATATAAAATCTTAGGAGTTCCTTCTCATGTGATATATCTACCACTCAGTGTCAAGTGCATAGATCATCTGCAAATTTGAATTGTAGATCAGGACGGAAATTTGGTGAATTTTCGAGGAGAGGAAATTACTATTAGTCTTTACATCAAATCTGTATAATGGGTATCGTTTACAATTCTGGAACATATATAAGTCAGCCATCATGTCAACCAGTCATCAGTCGACCAAAGAAAGTCAAACCGTTAACACGGAAGAGTATTCAGTTTCTGAAAAGCCTAGGACTAAAAGTTCGTGGAAAAAATTCACGTGTATAATTCTTTGCTGCTTCCAGAAAAATGGACGAAATTCTAAGCATTCAATCAGGTGTCGTCTTCGATGAGTCTATTGCTCATTACGAGGTACACGCCCATCAACCATACTCATCATTAAGCTTTGATAATAGTGATGAAATTCGTATTTCTATACAACATCAAGATCTATGCCTCTTACCATCGCGTAGTTCTATCCACGTATGTAAAAAATTGAAACTAAAAGATGGTTTAACAGCACCAACTAAAACTAAATTCGTGCACATTGGCATTTGTCATCTGTTTGATGAAATTCGTTATGAAATTAATGCTGTGGAGATAGATAAAAGTAAAAATGTTGGTTTGAGCAGTCTCATGAAAGGATGGACTTCATTTATCTCGAATCAGAATAACATGCTAGAAAACGCAGGCTGGCTTGATGTTGAAGAAGATACCAAAACGTTTGTCGATGAAAAGGGAAACTTTGACGTAGCGATTCCGCTGAGTATGATCTTGAGCTTTGCAGAAGACTATAAAAAAATTATAGTTAATATGAAGCATGAGCTCATTCGACTCATGCTTCATATTAACTCATGAATGCTCAAGCGACTTAAATGCAATAATCCAGAATGGAACTACATCATCTGGCGTAACTACTTATGAAGATTGTGAAGTAAAAATAGCAAAAATAGAATGGTTAATGCCATATGTTATTGCATAAGATAAACAAAAAATCCAGCTATTGAATTTCATTGGTAAGGATAACCCCATCTCTATGTGTTTTCGTTCTTGGGAGATATTTGAATATCCTCTTCTTCCAAGCACGAATAAACACGTCTGGACAGTGTAAACTTCAAATCAATTGGAGAAACCTCGTTTTGTAATTCTCGGACTACAAACAAAGAGAAAAACTACAAGAACTGCAAATGCCAGTAGAATTGATCATTGTGAGATAAGTAATGTGAAACTTTTCTTAAATTCACAATATTATCCATACAACAATATGAATCTCGACATATATAACAATCAGTATGCAATTCTCTATGATATGTATGCTAATTTTCAAAAATCATATTATGGAAGAGATCCGCAGCCATTGCTGACAAAGCCTATGTTCATCAAGAATGAACCACTCATAGTTATTGACTGTTCACGACAAAACGAATCTCTCAAGAGCGCTCCTATCGATGTACGTCTGGAGTTTGAGGCTAAAAAAGATTTTCCTGCTAACACTTCAGCATACTGCCTAATCTTACACGATCGCGTCGTTCAGTACAATCCTATCAGTGGGAATGTCAAGAAGCTCGTCTAGGCTGCACCAAAAAATGAAGTATGCAGTAGACATGACTGATTTCAAGCAAAGCGAAGAAGATTTTATTCTAAAGGAATTAGCAATCATACCTCTTAACAAAAATAATGATCCTGTTTTTCTAATATTCAAAAAACCCTTCTCATGGAAAAAACTCTCAGACAAAATGCAGAGGGAAAACAATTGGCTTAAATATAATTATCATGGCATCCGGTGGAAAACAGATGGACATAAATACTCTCAAATTTGAAACTTGCTTCGTGATGCTCTCCATTACGCATCAAAAATTGTTGTCATCGTTGCAATAAAATAGAAATGGCTTCAACGATTCAAATTTTCCGTCTACAACATTCAACAATATGGCTATCCATCAAAACCATCTTTCAAGTGCGTCACAGTTTGCACAAATCATAATCCAATCTACAAGACTACCTGCGCATTTCACACTGTCAATCTTATGAAATTATTCTATCAGTCATGCAAACATTTGTAAGAAAAAATAAAATGAATAAATAAATAAATAAAAATTAAAAAAAATAAATAGTAGAGAACACTATAGGCATTCTGGCTCATTTACGGTTTCTGGCTCACTTTGAGAAAGGGGGTGAGCCAGAATCCATACGCATTCTGGCTCACATTGAGAGAGGAGGGGGTGAGCCAGAATCTGCATGAGCCAGTATGCCTATAGCCTATCTACTGACGCTCTTCTGAAGTTCCTATTTTTGGCCTTCCAGATTTTGGACGGTTCTTATTAGACCCACTTTCTTCAAACCGCCTGACTATTTTAGAGACCGTGGACTTGCTAATGCCTATTAGGCCAATTCGAAACGTTGCATTAAACAATTGCACTACTTCGTCATATGGTCTAAGTCTATCACCCCAACCTCGCATCAATAATAGGGAAATTCTCTCTCTTTCTGTTAATGTTGCCATGGCAAAAGATAAAATAATAAAAAAGAAAATATCAATAGCTGTTAGAGGGTCAAATCAAAGACGAAATCGGCACCAAAGTCAATAAACTCAATTAAGTATTCTGAAAAGGACTGTTAGGGATTCAAAGTCAGCGAAATTAACAGTATTTTGATAATCAAGAAAAGAAATACTAAAGAACAGTAAACTCGCTAGATCAATGAACTCAACTAATTATTAATATTACGAAAACAATACACAGTTCAAAAATGGCGCCGCAATTTTTCAAAATCCAACCAATTTACGCAAAATTCGGTACGAAGTAACTAAGCTTACTCGTGGTTATTGATGGTTGTCGATAGTCATTTGAGGTAACAGTGGGGTACAAGTATTATGAGAGGGTTTAGGCGGTCCTGATTACAAAAATGTTTCTTTGGCCGGGATCTTTCTCCTTGCCTTAACTGACCGGGATCTTTCTCCTTGCCTTAACTGACCGGGATCTTTCTCCTTGCCTTAACTGACCGGGATCTTTCTCCTTGCCTTATCTGGCTGGGATCTTTCTCTTTGCCTTAACTGGCCGGGAAATTTCTACTTGCCTTAACTGGCCGGGATCATTCTCCCGCTGCAAAAACAACTTTGATCATGAAATGACCCCGAGGGTCATTTTAAAAGTCATGATCAAGGTCATATTTGAACGTAAAATTTTATGATCTCTCCAAATTCGCAATAAAAAAGGGGGTTTCCATTTGCAAAAATATGTTGACCTTAAAACAACCGTGAAGAACAAAGTCAAGGTCAAATCCTAAAACTTTTGTGTTTACCATTTTTAAAAAAAATCAATTCTTCCAAATTTATTCATGGGTTTCCATACTTTTGGGACACCCTATTTGTTATTTATTACTTGGTGTATTATTTAAATGAATGTACAAAAGTATTAAATATAAAATGAATATTTGATCATAGTAAGCACCGTAACTCAGAATTCACGTGCTAATGTTTTTTATCTAACGCTTTAGAAATTCATCGTTTAAATGTATGTTTTGTTGGTTTTAAATTAACTTCAATTCTTTCTGCCGTTCGGTATAACTGCGTGACGGTCGGTTTTTTCTCGATTCACTCCCCGGTAAAAATGTGTACCTAGCGAGCCTATAGAAATATTCACTTTAAAAATTAACTAAATGAGCTAAGATTTAGCAGCCAAAAATACGTTTAGAAAACTTAAGTTTGAATATATCGCGGCCAAAAATAGCCACGAAATGTATGACCAGTGCCTAGTCTCTAACGAATAAATACATTGATTGTCAATATAAATTAATTATTAATTACGAACATTATTGTTCTTTTTTAATGAATAATTTTTACGTTATTTGGTGAGGGGGGGGCTCAGTGGGGGGGTGCGGGGGAAGTATCTCTAAAACAACTATATATTATAGGTAGATATATACATATATAGTGAGTTTAATAATTTTAAGTGTAATAAGGTCACTTCGTATACAAATTAGTAAAAGTATGCACATATATATATATATATATATATATATATATATATATATATATATATATGTACATGGTAATGAGCATGATAATATACAGTAACAGTGCAAGTTTTTATTATAGTTAGAGTGAAAACAATTTATATTTCCTAAGATTTAAGGTTATACAGAGGGATAAAATATCAAATATACGTATATATACATATACATATGCTCAGTGATGGCTTAGAATATAGTATATTAAACATATATAGTCATTGTACAAGTATTTCATAGAGGTAGGTGTGAACATTTTAGTTTTTCAAGAATTTAGTATAGGTATAGTAAAGAAATGTCAGTTTCTACCTTTATTGGTCTATAAAAGTATGTCTAAAAAGATGCATATACTTGGTGATCATGTAGAATATAGTATATTTAATATACATAATGAATTTGATTTAAAAAAGTTGTTTTGAGCAAGTATGTTGTGTAATATAAGGTCAGTTTTTATGCGCATTTATTTTCCTGCGCACCGACGGAAAGTCACTTTTTGGAGAATGAGGCTTCGCGACTAGAAAGACTTTTTTTAATTGGGTATTTAGGCTTTTTAAATACAGTTAATTTATTTAGAATTTAATTTTCTACAAAATAGCCAGAATACGTTTATGAAAAAGCCTTGTAAAAAATAGCTCAGAAATAAATGAAAAAAAAACAACACATTTTTAGTCAAATCTAATAGGCGTTCGCCCTGGGTATAAGACGTTTTTTCGATACTTTTTATACGGGGCATGTGCCTAAAATGAGATGCCAGCAGGTGCCTCCGCTCTCTCCTGAGGACGCACAAGAGTTAGACTCAGGACCTCTGGCGAATATCTCGGCGATATCAATATCTATTCAAAAACCGTAGAAAAACATCTATCTACATCTATCTACACAATATTAATTTGCTTAAATTTCTGTCCGAAACGTCATTTCTAGTTCAATTTATTCAAATTCCTCCAGTTTTAATTGAAATTTTTTTAACTGTCACATGAGACCTAATACCTAAGAATATTGCTACCGTTTTACTTATTTTCTTTAGTGCAATATTGCAAAATTTTAATCTCAATATAAAATATCGCACTACTTTTGGTTACTCCAACCTCTAATAAGGGGTAGTTTTGGAGATCAAGTGAACTTAAAGCTGAAGACTACCAGACACATTTTAATATAATAGAGAATTATTATTAGTATTGTTACGTGACAACTATCTCAATCCACATTTGAAATAATAATTTTAAGCGTGGCTTCGAGAAAGTTTCATACGTATAAAGGTGCAGCGAGACTCAAGGCTACAAAAGTATCAAGTGGCTAAGAATCTCACTGATCCAAACAACTTTCCGCCGACGGCTAGAGGTGCCTAATGAGTGCAACAAGCGCCCACATTGTAACGCGGCTGATGGGAAGTAAACTAGCGGCGGCGTGGGAGGTTCGGAACTATTTCCGAGCGCCCTCAAGCCACGCTGCTCCCACACTCCGTTATTAGGTGCAGATGCCGGCGTACTCTTAGATTCTTCATCAGATTTTATTCTGAGACTTAGATTCATTTTATTCAGGCTCAATAGCGCTTTGTATAGATTTTCACACCTAGATCTCTTGCTTAATATTTGAGTTGAATGTTATCAAACAAATTCACATTTGTGAATTAGTCACACATGGTTCACATCAGAGTCTTCTTTTGGAAAATAAAACAGATTTACTGAAATTACAATATTACTTGGCTGAGTATTATTTTTAGACTACAGTCCCTTTTAATAAAATTCAATAATAAAGTGAGAAGGAAAAAAATTTAACCAGAGATTTATTTAGCATTCCTTTTTGTAGAGAATTCAAATCCAACTACAACGTGCGACCATAGTAAACGTTAAAAGAAGGTAAGATTCAGATGTTTGCCTTAGTGTTCAAATCACATTCGAACGAGAATGAAGTAGTCGAAATTGCATTGGTTTACTGAGGATCTGACCAATCTTCAGGAGCAATTTCCTGTAAAGGAAAGAGATACGCAGGCTCAGAATTTATTTTTTTAAAAAGGTAAACTCTCCAGTTTTCACCTAACAGTAAAATAAAGTACGCAATTTACCCTGCTGGCTACCATTCTACCACGCGCCTCACGAAATATGGCTTATATTACTACATTAATATACTATTTCATTTAATATTTTTATACTCATAAATTTAAAATCATCTTATTATTATATTCAACTCAAATTAAAGACTTTAATGTTATTTACTTGAAAAGTAAATAACATTAAAGTCAAATTTAGTCAAATTTAGTCTTTTTTCTCTAATATTTTGTCTGTCGTAAATGAAATCTAATCCCTTCGGTATTACAATTAATACATCACACCGCATCAATATAAATATATTTTTTCAATATCTACATAATATTACTCAATAACAGTACACTCTTCGAATTTAATCCAAATTTAAATGATATGTATTAGTAGTATATGGGCTGGTATGGAGAGACTTTGCGTGGCCTAAAGTGACATCACCAGTTCCATGGCTGGCGCCAGGTGTTAATGGAAACAGAAGCCCATATTTATATTAACAGTAGCTGATAAGGTCAATAAAGATGATTTACGACCGCTACTGTCATAAACAAAAACTCTGGCATTGATAGGTGACCTACTTTTATTTGTTTATTTATAAATAATTATAAATAATTTTTAAACAAAAGCTTTACCACGCATACGAGCTGCGCTATGCCAGCCAGGAGCCCTCTCCCTCATACCCCAAGCAGACTTTCTCTCTCTCTCTCGATCTCTCTGGTGAGTACAGTTAACAGCTTTGCTTATCGTTCATGTTTCTGTACTGCTTTTCTGCTGCTTCTTGCCTTTGGGCCCTCTTCTGTTGTAGATAGTTGCAAGCTTCTTTTTGCAACCTTCGCGTCGATATATGAATCGCCGAAGGCTCCAATTTTTCTCTGTCATCTTTCAACTGCAAACTTTCTACACGGCTCCTAACCTCCAAATCTACGTAGCTTGGCTTGTTTCTTCACTTGCACGGCGTCTCTTTTTCTCCACAATCAACATCGTGGCGACATCTGCTGCATCGTGGGAGAATCTTCAAGGAGACTTCAGACCGATTCGAGGTCGGTACTTTCACGCTTTTTCCAATATCACTCCATCTAGCCGTAAGAGTCACAACATCTACTCTTTCACTCAGTTGATAACTTATCATCCTACTAAAAATATCTGCCTTACCAACTGCTAGTAAGTTATCGAGGAAAAATGAGAGCAAACGGCAAGAAGAGTGTGGAAGTGCCTTTCCAGTTGTGCTGCAGCTGTAAACAACCTATACAGAACAAAGACGCCAAGAGGTGTGAATTCTGTGGTCTGCACTACGTTAGGTGCCAGAACACCGTAAATATCAAAACCATCCTGGTGAACAACAGGCAGGTTATAGTCTGTCCCTCATGTGCAGACAGCAGCAACGCCAAAGGTGTCAAAGTGAGGACAAAATGCACCTCCGCCATAACATCGGCAACGGGAGTAGCTGCAACAACAACAGCAGCCAAGAACACCCACAAGAAGACGAGGTCAGCACCACGATCAGCAAACACGTCGAGAAATCCCTCACCAGCCTGTTCGGCGGAAGTAACAACAACAACACCTACGCCGTCCGTTGATGCTGCTCTGAGGGACATTCGCGGAGCACTGGACGACATTCGCAACGCTCAAATGGAATCTCTCAAGACCCAGAACGTCGTGTCGGAGAAGATTTCCAAAATTGAGCTGCGTCTGGTCCCGCTGGAGAAGTGACTTAAGGCCCTCGATGAGCTGCCTGCGCTCATAACTCGCATACACAATGCAAAGTCCTTCATCACTGAGCTGCATGCACAAATTTGAGATCTATCGTCGAGGAGCCCGATGATACAGCAGGACAACGACAGCACTGTGCCCAACACTGCGGAGATTAGCAGCCTGCGTAGTGAACTGGCCGATGTCAGAAGGTGCCCGGAGCAGACTTAGAACTGTATTGTCGTTGTCACGGGTTTACACTACACCCGTGAAACCTCGCTTCTCCGTAGTAAACGCACTTGACCCCACGGTCCTTAGAAGAGACGTAGCATCCGTCAGGATCATGGGGAGGCTTGATGCTACAAACAGCTCCGCCGGGTGTAACAGCAGACTGCCACCACTTCCCGTTACCCTATCAATAAGTGCGCTTGCTCGCTCGAGCGTGATTGCCAAAATCCGGAAGCGCAAGCTACATACCATCGAATTGGACGCCACGCGGCTGGAAGAGGCTGAAGCTCTGAGCCCTGACCATAAAGGGCTCATAAACATCAAGGAGCTGCTCCCTTTAGACGTCCACAAGCTTCGCACAAGGGCTAGGCAGGAGGCCAAGAAGAGGCAAGGCTGCCGAACATTCGTCAGGAATATCTGTTACTGAGTATCACGTAAGCTGTATCACGTAATAGCTGTTAATGAGACCTGGTTAAGCGACAAGGTAGGGTCCATCCCTTCTCTGGATGACTACCTACTATACAGACGAGACAGAAACAGAAACGGAGGAGGTTTACAGCTAGTGTTATCTCATCGGTGAATGGTCAGATAAGCCAGGCAAGCCTGAATATCTCTTCTGTGAGGTATTGGCTAAGGGAGTCTCTCCCATCTTCGTAGGGGTTGTGTATCGTCCACCTCATGCTTCATTCTTCCAAGGCTCTAACTTTTTTTATCAACTAACAACACACATGCACAACATTCCACGAAGGTTATAATGGAAGACTTCAACTCTGACCAACTTTCCTCATTCCTCATTCAATCCTCCTTCATTGAGGAAAACTCCCTATCATCGGTTCCCTATGGTGCCACGCAACATAAACAGGGTTCTGATACCTGGTTTGACCTGTGTCTGATCGACGAGCAGGATCACCTGCAGTCATACTGAAAGACAGACTCGCCGTTCCTCAACGAACACGACCTTATCACGGACACTCTCGACGTACAGATTCCACGATACGTACCTAATACGTACTCCTACAGAAACTTTAAAAATATCAGCGCCGAGAAGCTAAGGGACTTTCTTCGCGCATGTTACTGGTCATCCCTCACTACTTCATCACTCGACGATTGCATATCTTTACATAGCACTAACCTCACTAATGCCATCAATCATCTCGCCCATTACGGACTGTGACACTAAAAAGACCGCGTCACTCGTGGTTCACCACGGCTCTTCGTGACCTTGTATCAGAGAGAGAAAGACTTAACAGGCGTTTCGGGAACTCCAGGCTCGATTCGGATCTCCGCATATATCGACAAGCTAGAGACAATGCTCACAAACAAGTCGAGGAAGCCAGGCTGAATTACTATTATTCACGCCTGTCAACCTTTACTAATGTTGCCGAGATATGGAGAGAGCTGGAGAAACTTGAAATTTCTGCCACCAAGGCCTCTTTACCATCTCGCTATAGCACGGATGAACTCAACAAGCATTTTAGCTTGATCTCCAATGGTCCCTTAGCTCCTGCTGTTGAGGATTATCTCCACACCCTGGAAAGTCTTAACATCCCGGAGCATTTCGAATTCAGCACTATAACGGAATCGAATGTGTTGGCTGCAGTATCTCACTTCGACACTCAGGCCAGGGGAAGCGACGGAATCCCTCAAGCTGTTATTTCAAAGGCATTGCCAGTTCTCGCTCCTCTACTAAGTCACATTTTTAACCTGTCTTTGAGGGAATCTTGCTTTCCACCCGCCTGGGTAAATTGTCGCTTCTGCGTGCACTCAACAAAGTCAGTTCACCAAAAGCCCTAAATACTCAAAATACCTTGAATCCAGACTTACTAGACAACTTACCAAACAGGCTTCCGCACTGGCCACAGCACTCAGTATGGCCTAATTAAGTTAACTGATGATGTCAGGGTCGGGATAAACAAAAAAAAAGCTTCTCTAAGCAGGTCATCCGCTGGTTCGCCTCCTATCTCGCTAGGAGGGAGCAGGCCGTCGTTGGTGACAATAGCGAACGCTCCTCTCCGCAGCGTCTTAACATCGGCGTTCCGCAGGGCTCCATTTTAGGTCCCTTGCTGTTCCCATTGTACATCAACGACATCGGTTTCTGCCTTGACTCTGATGTTTTCTATCTTATCTATGCGGATGATTTGCAAATTTACAGAAAATGCCACCTCGAAGAGCTCGACTTTTTATCAAACAAGATGAGTGCTAACGCTGAGAGGATAATGGGCTGGGCTGCGCAAAATAGACTTAAAAAACTCAATGTTAGTAAATCCAAAGCAATAGTCCTGGGCTCCCCGTACTACATAAATTTATTTCTCCTAACAGCTAACACTTTCATTGATATCGGAAGTGTCCAGGTTAGCTTTGAATCCTCTGTGCGTAACCTAGGATTGGTGTTTGACTCTAAACTCACATGCAAAGAGCACGTTACACAACGTAATAATATGTAACATGTATGATTTCCTACTACACGGTGCCGCAAAGCCTACTCTAAATTTTAGTTTTGGGGTTTGTTTATGGGATTTGTACACGATAAAATAAAGAAATTTTCGTTTGATACACTCTTATATTTATTTAATAGAACAGTAAAAATTAAATACATGATATATGTATGTACGCGTGTGTATGTGTGCGTAGAAGAATAAAGCATATTTACAGCTTAGAAACTAACGATAGGAGATGTATAATAAAAGTTATAGAAGAAACATAAGGTCGTATACATCTTTTGCGATTCTGGCTAAGCCAAACGCATAGATTTCTGTTAAAACAACATCTAAAACGTCGACGCTTTCAGTGGCAAAATTTAAGTTTGTCTTGACAATTTCGTCGTTTTTATATTTATGAAGGGCGTAATATTGTTTGAATGAGAAAACGTAAATCGATGCATACTTTTACCTGTCTTGATCCAGCGAACGTTTGTTGATGCATAATTACAATAGGCGGACTCTCATACGTTTTCTACTTCTTGCATGCAGGCTATTCAGGTGGATGCTGTTTTGTTATCTCGTCATCGCCGCCGCCGCCGACACTGTAGACACGTGAAGGAATGATTTAGATATGCTTCCATAGCCTTCATCTGATCTTTGATCACTTCCCAACTCTGTGTGTGTGTGTGTGTGTGTGTGTGTGTGTGTGTGTGTGTGTGTGT
>QLSS01000169.1:130193-153756 GCA_024372645.1 Trichomalopsis sarcophagae | reverse complement strand
CTTCGTTGTACTCGTATTTTTTACTTCTTTCCACCTCGCTAAACATTTTAAGTAAATATTATTCTTCCATAAATTTTACGTGTTTCGTAAAATGAAACAAAAACCTCTGCTGTTTTTCTACTCGAATTTCTACATTATCTATACTTACAGTGTAGTTAATGTCAAATAATAAATCAAATAAGTAATTCTGATTTTTTTCAGAATTTTTGACGCAAATTTTAAAAATTTTTACGTCATATTTAAAATTTGCGCAGTGTTGCCACTACAAAATTTGAGGAAAAAAAATCGCGTCAGAGATACGGCGTATCCGAAGCTGCGGCTCAGATACGGCGTTTCCGAAGCCTCGGCTGAGATACGGCGATCCCGAAGCCACAGCCGGGATACGGCGTTCTCGAAGCCGCGGCTGAGATACGGTGATCTTCCAGTCACCCGTCGATATACAGTATGCGAAAGAGAGAGGGCATGTAGACGCGAGCGAGTGAGAGAGAGAGAGAGAGCGAGAGAGAGAACACGTGCCAGTAGAGAGAGAAGAAAGCGCGAGCAGAGTGGGGATGTCTCCGCTGAGCCGCCGTATGCCTGCGAGAGAGGAAGCAAGAGACCGCAGGGTGGGGATGTCTCCGCTGAGTCGCCGTATGCGTGCGAGAGTGAAGGCAAGAGACGGTAGGGTGGGGATAGCCAGACATAACGGCGCCGTAACGCATTCCAACCAATTCACTCCGTCCCATAAGAAGTTATCACTTCAAAAAAATTTTCTATACTCTAATGATTGAAATTTAAAAAGGCGTTTTTTATGTTTGCGTATAAATTTTCCGCATACGAAATTATAAGGCACTTCCATACGGTAGTTTTGCTTAAACATCAGTACTTTCAGTAACATTTGAAGTGCATCAGAGAAAACAAACATTAACCTTTGGTACATATACATATTATGTATGATCTAAAATTGCTTTATCAAATAATTATAGAAATCAATACTTTTTGTGGGTGATTATTTCCTTATTTTGTGTTGCAAGCAATGTTTGTACAAATGTTTAGCCTTCCACCTAAACATACAACCTGTAGTACGAGTTTTGCTATGCAATCTATCTTATAGTTTCAGGCTTTTGTTGTTTGCTCAGAACAAAGTCAGGTGGTGAGATGAAAAGGCCAGTTAGCACGTGATGCGCTCATACTTCGTTATTAAGTCAATTTTCAATTTAAACGTATTCTTGTGAAAAATACTTGTTGATAAAATCAGTTGTAGAAAGAAAGACCTAAATAACGTTTCTTTTTTTAATTGCAGATATGGTATATTTTTTAAGGAATTAGACATTACAGACCATAAGATTTTAAAAAATGATAATCTATTGAAAAATAAATCTGAAAGTGTAATACTTAAAGCAAACTTTAAACAAAAGGCTTCTCTAAAAATTTTAGATAAAATTAATAAATATGTAGCAGATGAAACTGTTTATTGTTTAATTGCTAATAATATTAGAAGCATTATTCCATTTTCAAAAATCACAGTTGCAGATATGGTGACAGCTCGCAGCTCAAACATTATGGAGATATTACATTCAAAAAGTATTCATGTTTGTCGAAATAAATTGATCGAGTCCATCAAGAATACTATTTATCAAAGCAGTTTATTTTATGAAACAGTGTATGATCTAGATTCATTAGTAGATAGTAATAGAAATAAACGACAATATCTCGTGAATCTATTAAGAGATAATAGTAAAATCATTATTCAACAAGACAGAGAAGATGTCAAAAAACTTCAATTTGAAAGTAGGTTTGAGAGTGGCAATCTTCGTAAAGCTATAAGGGTATGTATGTATACATTTTTAAGAAAAAACGATGTCTTAAAGAATTTGATAAAATTTTGTCATTATCGAATTCAAAATAATAGATTATTTACCTGAAGAAAACAAATCTAAACAGTCTATATCTCGTGTAAGTTGCTACTTAAGCCAAAGAGGAGGGTGACAAACACGAGATATGGGCCGTCTGAATTTTCTCCAGTGGTGCGTATACTATTTATTCAAAATCTAAATTCTCAGATATTTCTAAAAGAGTTTTTTAAATTGGTATAAAACCCTTGGCAAAAGCCTTATTACCACCAACGAGTACTTTCAATTCTTTGAGATACTAAAATTCTATCCTCACTCTTTTCTTTTAATGCTTGAACGAGCAGAGCCCATCGAGTATAGGACGTTGAAACAAATAAGTACACACCTTGTAACAACATAAAATAGCTTGTTGAACTTAACGACGCATCTGATGCTTTCTCTCCCTTCAGATTCAGTGAGTGTGCAAAACACAGCACTCAAAGTGCTAAGTCATTTCTTTTTTTTTTTTTAATGAACTCATTGAATTTACCAGACATTGACGATTTTTATTATTGATTTTTTATATTATTAAGCTGTAAAGTTAACAAAAAAGCGTACGTACGTACGTATGCACATTTTCTGTAAAATAATTATAATAAATAAACGAACATAATTTTTTTTTTGTATACTCATAATACAACATAATATGTATACGCACGTAAGATAAAAATCATTACATTTGGTCCAGATTAAATGATGCTGGAGATAATGATTATATAAAATAAACATTTTATTCTACATATATAGAAATATTCTAGGTATTTAAATAATTCGAGCTGGGGGTCATCCTGACACCTGGACATCGTCTACAGGAAGTCACAAGTAATTTACGGTATATTTCATGTTCAAGTGGTGATCTTTCTTGTAGATGATGTCGCTTCGCCCGGGGATCATTCTGACACCTGGACATCGTCTACAGGAAGTCACAAGTAATTTACGGTATATTTTATGTTCAAGTGGTGGACTTTCTTGTAGATGATGTCGCTTCGCCCGGGGATCATTCTGACACCTGGACATTGTCTACAGGAAGTCACAAGTAAATTACGGTATATTTCATGTTCAAATGGTGCTCTTGTATCTCTAAGCTCTATGTTATAGTAATCAGAAATATTGCTCTCTGCGTTTGACAGGGTTGAGACTGTCGTTATTATTAGCCACAAATAATCTAATAAAAACGCCGGCATTACAATATTTTGTATTTTCAATTCTATAAACTGTTTTTAATATTATTCAGTATATTTAAAATAAATAAAAGACACGGCCTGTATCATAAATATGAAATAAAATATAAATGTATTATTATGTTATTAATCAATTACTATTATATATATTGAAATGACACTGGCGATAACTCAGCCAATTAAATAGAAATTTGTTCATCTACATTACATTAAAATTTTTTAATTATTATGTGATTTTTTTCTGTAAAGTACCTTTTATCCAGTAAGAATATTTTGTAGAAACAATTTTTTTTATAACAGCAGTGATCTTAGTATAGTAACACATACATTCACCTCAAAAATATATTTTTAATTATTGATGTTTTCTATATTTTTAAGTTATAAAGTTAACAAAGATGCGTACGTATATATGTACAATTACTTTATTTTGTGATACATTAAGCCTGAATGGTGGCGATGACTCAGCCAAAAAAATACTATTATATATAATAAATTATTTAATATCTAAATAAATATCCATTACTTATATATTATTTAATTATATATATTTATTTTATTTACATATACATGTATATAAAATTTATTTAATATGAAATTAAATTAATTACAATAGATTTCCAGATATACTATATTTCACGTATATATGTTTATATCATGATCATTCTTTTTACTTTTCTTTTTGTTGTCTATTAAATTATCATTTTGTTCGTAAATAGACTCTTTACTTATAAATATTTTTAAATTATTTCTTGATGTTGTTCTAGACAAGGCAACCTATAATTGACTATGACTGAATACTGGAGTATGTAAATATAATCCGACCTTGTCAAAAGATTGACCTTGTGATTTGTTTATAGTCATGGCAAAACTTAATCTTACTGGAAATTGTCTTCTTACCATATGAAAAGGTATTTCATGTAATGAAGGACTCAAATCAATTAGTGGTAATAAAAAAATTTTACCAGTATGTTTACCAGTTATAATTTCTCCTATAATTATATGTTGTTTTAAATCTTTAATAATCATTCTAGTTCCATTACAAAGACCACCATTAATGTCTAAATTTCTTAGACAACTGACTATTGCACCTATTTTCAAGATTAATTTATGTGGTGGTAATCCATTTGGTGTTAACGAATTTAGAAATTCAATTGGTACTGCATTTGTTAAATTGTCATCATTGTCACCTTCAATTTTATCATCACTATAAAATACAAAATTTTGTCCATCAATTCTATCAATAATATTATTATTAATGTTTAATATGTCAGAATTTAAAGGTGACGGTATTACTTTATTTTTTAACGATAAGTCATTTGGATCAATTTTATATCCAAAAATTTTTGTAATTAAATCATCATTACAAATAAATTTTTGTGAAATTTTTCTAATATTATTTTGTAATACAAATTTTGATGCATTTTTATTCTCTCCTACATCAAAAAGCCAATTTTTTAATTTATGGTCTTTATTTTCTAGTCTTAAATTCTCTTTTAATGATAATTTTATAAAAGATTACCATAATATCCTTCTTTTTACACTTGATTCCATTATTTTTGTTTGATTACCATGACGTACTATAGGAAGTGTTTGTCTGAAATCGCCAGATGTGACGATAATATTACCACTGAAAAGATTGGTATTACCACATAAATCTTGTAAAAATGTATTTATAGCTTCGAAAGCATGTTTAGAAACCATTGATATTTCATCCCAAATTATAATTTTAACATTTTTTAAAAACATTCCATATTTTGAATTTGGAGATATATTACATGTCGTTTGTTCGTTAATGTTAGTGATAATTTAAACGTATAATGAACAGTTTTACCGTTAATTAATAAATTTACAGCAATACCAGTCCATGCTAATGTTAGAAATGATACATTTAAAGATATTAAATATTTAACGACAACAGTGTGTAAATAACTTTTGCCACTACCACCAGGACCGTCAACAAAATATAATTTATTATCAACTGTGGCATTTATGATTAAATCAAATATTTGTTTTTGACCTACAGTTAAAGAATCAATTAGTGTTCTTATGGTTACATTATCATCATTAGTTCCGAAAAATTCATTATTATCATGGTCATATAATATGTTGTTCTGTTCGTCTTCAGTTAAATTTTTATTATAATTAGTTATGTTGTAATCGTTTAATGTCAGCCCATGTAATAATAAAACATTCTCGATGTTTTTTAAAACACTATTTTCAGCTCTAGCACTTTCTAATTTTGGTTCCATGAAATGAACTTTATATTTATTGTATAATTCTAAAGCATTGAGTGGACTTTGAAAAACTAATATATATGCAAATAATTGGCACATTGATTTTGGAAATTTAAATAAAGCAGCTTCTTTCAAACAATTATCCCATTCTTCATAATTACTAATGAGACCTCTTGTTACACATGCTTCTTCATATGTATCATAAACAATCCCGTTTACAGTATGCATATCTCTAAACGATTTCGCACCACGAACATGCAATAATAAAAGACGTAAAAAAAATGTTTCGAGTTTTTTTTGGTTTCACAAAATACATCCTACTTATAATATGCTTAAATAATTTTTTTTCTTTTATTTTTTTTGTCGTCCATCAAAAACGTAACGATGTGGAATATCATGATATAAATATTGTGATGCATCATCATCATTTTCGTTTAATTTGAACCAAGCTCTTAACGTTGTATCTACATTTTTATTTATTCGCTTATTTTCTTGTCCTTCCACAAAATATACGTAATTTTCATTTTTGTTATGAATAGCTAATCTATAAATTACATAAGATTGCTCATTTAATTTTAATTCTAAAATACGACACATAGCCTCAGGTGTGCATACATATCTTGTTGAAACATGTTGTGTTATTTCGTCATAATTGTATATATTTTCATTTTCATTTTCGTTATTTTGATTTTTATCATCACGCTCGGTCGTAAATTTAACTAGAGCAGTATCAGGACCTTTATGAAAATATTTTATGGCTTTTATTGTACTATATATTTCCATATTTATATGACACTCTAATAATAATAACAAATATGGATTATATGGTACAACACAACCATTATGTGCTACTTTACGTTTTGAAAAAAAAAAAAATTTTTAGATAACTAGGGTATCCATCATGATTGTATTGTGTTTCATTAGTAAATGGTTTTGGAAACCTTTTAGTATAATATGTCTAGTCTTCATTCATACATACGCAATTCTTGTTCTGTAAACCAGGTATTTCAGCGCTTATTAGGTTGTCAATCTATTGTAGTATTTCGAAATTTGTAATCTGGATGTAGCGATAATAACATGTGAATATGTGGTAAACCACGTTTTTGAAATTCTATAACATATACATAACCTTTGACTTTACCAAATATATTTTTTTTATGAGATCATTTTTTAATATTTTTATTTTTTCGTGAAATACTCGTGAAATCAAATCTGGTCGATCTAAAGTAGTTTCATGAGACAATAAATTATCTTGAATTTCCTTCCAGTTAGGATTACAAGTCATTGTTAAAAAAATATCTGGGTTGCCATCGACTTGTAATTGCGCCATAGAATCCAGATAATTTTGTTGTATGGCTCTAGGGCTTCCTATGTAGGTTGATGGTAAAATCATCATCTTTCTAATTTTAGAATTTTCACGAGTAGCTCGATGAGATTAGACATATAATCCATTAATCCTTTATACATCTCTGTACGTAATTGCGCTTGATGACTACGTATATAATATAATCAACATGCTTCAATTCTTGTCCAAACATCAACAATAAATTGTTGTGATAAATTTTTTAAATTTAAACATGGTTTAAATTTATCACGAATACTCCATTTATATGAATAAAATTGTAATGTAGATATATTGTTGGTCGTTTTATTTTCTTTATTTGTATGTTTCATATAAGGCCTCCACCCTGATTCACCGAAAGGAAACATTAAAGGATAGACCATTGGATCGATGTGCTTACTGAGAATATTAATTCTTTCTGGTTTGTCCGATTTCGGGTTATATAAATATCACGTTCTATCGGTGGTTCACCGTCATTACCTACATATACAACAGCAATTTCATTGCATGTCGTTTATGATTTATTTTTTGTACAATCATCACGTGTTAATAACATTACTATTTTTCTACCACTCGATGTTATTATTTCTTTCATTTTTGATTCTTTTGACATGTTTTATCTGTATTCACGTAATCTATTTACTTCATTACTTAATATTTCTTTTGTTTTTGTTTTCACTGACTATTTTTATTTTCGTGTGATTTCATTACTTTATTTGCTTTCAAATTAGATGACATAATAGCTCTATTCTTACGCGATCTTAATGCTTCCTTAGCTTTTAGTTCCAATGACATAATTTTTCGATATTTACATAATCTTATTGCTTCTTTAGATTTTAAATTTTTATTAACTTGTTTTTCATCTGATTTTTCAGTTTTTATCAAAGATGATTTTTGATTATAATTACAAACTTTTTTCGAATTAATTTTATCAATTTCAGTATGAGAATTTAATTTATTATTACGTTTCCTTTGTACTTTAATAAATCCAATATTATCATCGTTTATTTCCTTGAAATTAGATTCTACTTCTTTAGTTTGAATTATATTAATATTCATATCTTCCTGTTGTTCATTTGAAACACTAATTTTTTAATTGGATAAATTTGAATTTGTGAATTTCGTAATAGGTTCAGATTGGATATTTTGATAAGAAACAGTAGTTAAATCTATATATTCTATAGATATATAGATATGTCTACAATCTTTATTGATTGAAATTCTTTATGTTGGAATGTGTATTGATTTCTATCAAAATCAATAGTAATTTGAGGACTTATAAAATCTTGATTAAAATTAGGAAACATAATGATAATAACAATTGCCAGTATGTTTCCTAAAAAATCAATATGTAAGAATTTTATTGTACGTGTTCCACAATAAAATATAATAAATCAAATCTGTTATTCGCGAGCGAAGCTAGAGTTTTATGCTAGTAATAAATTAAGATAAAAATATCACCCTGACCTACAACCATTAGTTATTCAAAACGATTGCATGTTTAGTAGACCCAGTGCAATTCAAGATAGACGTTGGACAGTATTAAAACACATTTTAGATATACAGGCTAATAATAGTAAATTAAATATTTTATTTGACAGTAATCAGGTTATTCATGGTTTCCCAAATGAGGATAATGTATTTTGTTATGCTAACGCTTGTATACAGAGCTTGTTTCATTGTTCATCTGTTAGAAGGATCCTATCGGAGGCCAAAACTTTTGACCTTCTAAAACATTCTTTTAATCACAATATACATATAGCAAAAACTCCTGTTAATATTAGAGCATTAAGAGAATATGCGAACAAACAATATTCCGCTTGTAAGCAGCAAGACGCTGCTAAATTTCTTTTACATCTTTGTAATGCATCCATGTTTTTGCAGAGTGTTATCAAACACGAAATTTATATTATAACTAGGTGTCCGAATTGTGATGAAAGGAATTCTGTAACAATTCCAAATTACTTTTTGCCACTTTGTCTACCCGACCTTACGCAAATACAAACATTACAACAAGTTTTCGATTATAATATAGATAATTGGAAAAATGTCGAAGGCAGTAATCATTGTACATGCAAAAGATTACAAAAAACTACTGTTCAGATGAAAAATACAATTATAATTTTACAACTACAATTGTTTTCCGTTGACCATCAAGCGACATCAAAAATAAATAATCCAAAATGAAAGATATACCAAAATCTGTACTTCGAATTAATAAAAATAAATATAAAGTAATTAATTGCATTTTCCATCACGGTAAGTCCATTGAAACAGGACATTACACTAATGTGGTGCGTCAAAATAACCATTGGTTTGAAATAAATGATATGCATATTAAATAAAGACCATGTCCTCGTGGAGCAGAAGATGCCTACCTACTGTTTTTAGAAAAAATCACTGGAAATTAAAAAATATCACCTTAAACTAAATTTTTAGATCTTAGGAAAAATCATTTATTGATTTTATTTATATAAGCATGAATATTCATTAGCTATTTATAATATTTCATTTTTCAAAAGTTGTGAAATCTCCCTAAAAAAACCTTTTACAAGGTAAAAATATAGGCAAGTATATTTGTCTCTATATACTCTAACTCTTTAAAATCCGATTCTATATCTTCTGTATTTATTTATTTTTATTCCAACAGTCATGGAACTTGTAAATGATATTTAATATTAAATACGCTTCTCATAATTTTTAATTTCAGGAAACGAAATTAGTGAAATCTAATTATACATTGTCAAGTATACTATTACTGTTTATGATGGTGGAAATTTCAAATTCCAATTAAAGAAAGTCGTGAAATCTATTGATACATTGTCAAGTGTTTTGTTTTTGCTTTTGCTTAAACAAAATAAAAGCTGGAAAACTGGTAATTAAATCTTCAAGGTACTTTCGATTTCATGGATTGTTATATTTTTTTTTTATAAATACTTGACGGACCCGTCGTTATGATAAGCGTATTCAATATTACATATCATTTCCATGATTGTTGGAATAAAAGTAAATAAATACAGAAGATATAGAATCGGATTTTATAGACTGAGAGTATATAGAGACAAATATACTTGCCTACATTTTTACCTTGTAAAAGGTTTTTTTTAGGGAGATAAATATATACTATAAAGTTATAGTATAAAGTTATATTATAGAAATATATACTATAAAAATATTAGTATAAATATATACTATAAATATATCCTATAAAGTTATAGTGAAATATATACTGTAAAAACAGTGTTTTCATAATAAACTTATATTTTTATATAGTGTGTGCATAATGGATTTTTCAAGACAGCGTCATAGAAAAGTTGATTCAAGAAATTATATCGGCAGAACAAAAAACTAAATTTTGTTCTGTTAATAAAAAAATAATAAGTCCTTCTACCCGTAAACTGTTGTCTCTAGATTATCCTGAGGTTGATTTCGAAGGTTATACAATCTTTGATATGAGACTTTTGTTTACATTCTTAGAAAACAATCTGATGTGTAGGTGTGGTGAAAATATAAAATTTTATGAAATAAAATGTCATGGATTAGGTGGCAATTATTCTATTACGTGTGATAAGTGTTTACATTAAAAGAATTTCCACAACTGTAAAAAAATGGGAAAAAAAATCAAATATTTTTGAAATCAATAGACGCAGTGTCCTATCTATGAGATTGGTTGGTGGTGGCCTTGAAAGTCTGAGAACTCTTTGTGAGTAGTAGACTTTCCATGTCCAATTCAAAATGCAACTTTTACTAAAATACGTAATGTGCTTTTTGAAGTTACATCAAGAGTTGCGGATAAGTTTATGTCTGAAGCTGTAGACGAAGAACTTCGATTTACACGTACTAATTCACAAAATGAGATATGTGAACCTGAAAGTGTTAATCCAGAAGCTATCAGTCAACTGAGTATTGAAGATTTAAATGAAAATATGTAAGATGATGAATCAGATGTTACGAATACTCCAAATGAAATCGTAGCTTGTAAACGAAAAGTAGATGTTTAAGGTGATGGTACATGGCAGCGTTGAGGCCATAGATTCTACAATGGAGTTTTTACAATTTTGGGTCAAGAAAGTGGAAAGATTATTGATCTAGAAGTTCTTTCTTCTTACTGTTTGCAATGCAACCAGTATGAAAAAGTTCACAAGCAGGGTGTAATACAAAAGAGGCAATATAAAATTGAGGAGACTGTTACGCATTTCAACTGTTGATGATGGTGCATATGTCAGTGGCGGACACTAAAATGTTATTTCTAATCAAATTGGTATGTATGAATGTGTCTAAATTATATTCAAAATATTCTAGTATTGTAGATGTAAAAATTATTTTTTTTTTTTTTTGTCAACGCTAAGAGGTCAATGGGTGGCTTACCTGCTATAATGCCGGCAGCACCGTCTGATACTGTACGGTAAGCGGACGCCACTCTTAGTGCACTTCGCCTATACGTGGTAGTCTTTCGTGCATACGATCTCACCCGCATCGAATCTGCCCATATTGGAGCTCCGTATAACATAATCGATGTGGTTACACTAGCTAAGAGTAACCTACGCTTCTGAGTTGGCTCTCCTACATTTGTCATCAATCGTGATAGAGCAGCGCCAACTTTTGCTACTTTATCACTGACAACTTCCAGATGCTGTTTAGAACTTAGTCTGGCATCGATGGTGATTCACAAGTATTTAATAGCTGGTTGAGAAACGATCTCATGTCCATCCACCTTCAGTGTGATTTCCTCCATCTTCTTCGTACTGGAAATGAGAATTACTTTCGTTTTTTTGACTGATTAATTCGAGACCTGTCTCTGTTAGCCATTAGTCTATTATACGGGTTGACTCCAGCTATGTCCATCACCTCGTTAGCGAATCCCATGACTGTTGCTCCTTCAGATATTAGTACCTCGTCGTACATCATATTCCAAGTCAGTGGGCTAAGTACTGACCCTTGGGATACGCCTCCTGTAACTTTATAGATCTTGGTACCGTCCTTAGGGCACATGTAACGGGGTAAGACTTGACCTGAGAGGAGAAAATTACAAAAGGAGACGCCGGAACCGAGAATCGATCCGGCGCACCCGAGATCTCTAGGCGAGCGTGCTACCGCTTGAGCCAACGCCGCCCTATTTCGTCACTTTATATCCTACCTCGATTACCGGCGTGGCGTGGCGAGGGACGTTGTTCCTCGTTATATATATATATATATATGCGTGGGTGCGTGTGTGTGTTTGTGTAGGTATCAGTACGCACGTAAGTACGCTACATTTCTATTATTGATTATTGATGTTTGCAAAAACTTATTATTAAAAATTACATTTCTGAAATGAATCCATGTGTCCATATGCAAAGATTAAAATTAATGTTAGAAATTAAATTTTACAATATAATTTTACGGAATGTAGGAATGTTTAAAAAAATTTTAATATTTTCAAACCATTTCAATTTTGTATAGAAGATAGATTGATAGATTGAAGATAAAAGATAGAAGATATTTATATCACGTCGAAGACTTTAACACTCTAATACAGGTATATTCCATACATTTTTACGCTCAGCGGACTATCGCAAATTAGTCGCACATTTGATAGCAGCAGCGTGGCTGTGTTCCAGTTTTTTCCTATCTTACTGACCATGCGTCCCAGTTGCCATGACAGTATTGTGGTGACAATAAAAAATAATTAAACGTATTCGTTCTGTTGTTTGTACAACTGTGTTAAAAATAACACAAATGTCTATACTTACCGAAGAATAGTAATATTGACCAACAGAAACGAATTTATTAGACAATCTTGAATTCACTACATCATACTCAGCATATATGCGATCACCATTATCATCAAAAGCTACTCGTCCAGTGGCACCATTCTCAAGAGTTTGCTGTCTGACGTATCTGAAACAAAAAATTTATATACATTTTTATATTATGTAATTTTTACGAGATTAACAAGCCATAGTCCATCGCACCTCACTATCCACCTCCTTGCTTTGCACTCCCCCCCCCCCCTTCTTCTAGTTTTAGCACTCTTCTCCCTACACTTGTTAAAACTTACCATGAATCATTTCAGAAAAACGCTGCATTTTTAGGGCTCAAGGAGTCAGAAAGTTGCTTTTTAGTTGGGAGAGGAATGATAACATAGCTCCAAAATCTAACATGAGATCTTATTTGAGAACTTACCTAAGATCTTATATAGGAGTTTTCAAAAGGAAGTATATTTACACTCATTTTAAAATAGAACGTGGAATTTTTTGTAAATTTGGGATTGCAAATATTGGCTTTTTATGCAAGAAAATTAAAATAAATATTTTGTATTATTTGTTCGCTGATCTGTTTTGGATGCAAGTGGCAAAAAAATTAATTAGAAAATTATATTAAAACAATTCATTGATGTATATCAGACAGGATACAATACAGTACAGGATACCATCGTTGGTAATATTAATGAAAATAGTTTTAATTCTGCGCGTTAAAAGCGTATATAAATCTAGCTGTATTCCTAGATAGAATCCCATATGTACAAGGTTAGTATATTTCAAGAACCATGCACTTCTGCTAGAGCATAAGGGAAAGCCCGCGTAAAACTGTCACTCACATGACTCATTCCATAATGATAATATTACCACTGCAGGAAGATTTTTAACATTTGTTACCTAGTTGAGCATTTCATTGATATTTTAACAAAAGGTCATCCGCGATTTTTAATAGCAATAACAATAACGACATTATTAATATCAATTAATGTAAATGCACTTTTAATGCTAATAGTATCATCGTCCTTCCTTATAACAAATTTCTACCTTAAAATTAAAAGTATTCTTTACAGCCACGATCTTACAGTTGTAAATAGATGCTCTAACGAACTTAACAATATGATAAATTTGGACAACAATAAGATGGAAATAGTACATTACTTTCTGACACGGCGAGGTTAGAGCCCGAGCGTAGTGAGCACCTGCTTTATAGCACGTGTGGCGTACATTTTCCAAAAAACGAATTAAAATTATATTAAAGGTGTCTGTATTTGTATGTTAATTGTATGTACTAGTCAAAAACGCTCGCTTCGCTCGCAGTTAACATATGTAAGTTATTATATTTTGTTGTAGAGTTTGTTTGGAATGAAAAAAACAGTCGAAAAATATATTTACTTGTATAAAATACGTTAATATAACGCTTTGGCATTTTAATGCAGTCTATACTAAGATTATATAAGAAAATTTCTTCATTACCTGGAAGTGCGTAGGTGCACGGAATATAAATACACACACACACACACACATACCCACGCGGGGAAGCCCGTATGTGGCGCGTCCCCCAGGTATCAGATAGGGTAGAGCTCGCTGGGATTTATACCTTGGAGGGTAGAGTGGAAATAAAATATGCTTCGTAGAAACCAAATCAGGCCGCCACGTTTGCAGTGTGGTGCGATCCATAAGCTGCTAAAAGGAGATCCTAGGTGGGAGGCAATCCGAGGTTGCAAGCCAAAGTGACCTGAACCACAATCGACTAAAGCAAGTGCGTGATATTGCTTGATATCTGCCAGAAACTATCCAGAGACTGAAGCACATTGTTTGGGGTGGAAGGTTCGAGAGAGTAGAGGTGGGCTCGGGGAGTACCACATGCTATACCCTGGTATGATGTTCTCAGTCTGGCACCGCTTATAGTCATGTGTTGGGGCCATGGCAGCTGCCTCCATAGACGGGGGAATGGCGGGTAGTTGGATACATTCCGGAATGAAAACTATTATCGAGCATGAATAATTTAACCGAGCAAGGAGAGAAAGCAGGAAAAGGAGCTTTCGAGATCTGGAACACATTCCGGGATGCTAAGCAAGAACGAGAAAACATATGGGAGAAGATACGAGACATGCTGGACTCAATAGATAATGTTGTGTCAAACGCATCCAACATTCATAAGTCTGTTAAAATTGATCTATCGGCGATTATAATCCAAGTTAAGCGGCTTGAAAAAGGATAAGAGGCGCTGGAAAAGAGCAAGGTTGAATTAATGCTAAGTAAAGCGGAAATTTTACCCAATCAGCAGCATATCCAAAAAAAGTACAAATCATCACAGACGATAGAAGCATCAACGCGGTGACGACAAGAACGATAAATAAGCGTAAGGCAATGTTACTAAGCCAGGTAAAAGAGCAACAAGAACACCACGCTAAAAGAACAAGGAAACATAAGAAAGTAGTCTCTGTGGTAGTCACGTCAGAATCCAATAATAGGAGTCTTTGGAAGAAAAGGCAGGAGGTTATCACCTAAGAGAAGAAGATAATAGAAAAGAAAAGGACAAAGGATATACATGTAGGCACCAGTGCCAAGAACAAAAATGGAACTAGAAAACCACGAGAAAGACTCATCAGGCCTAATCCACTTGTTATAAAAGCTTCTGAGGGGAATTCGTACGCTGATATTTTAAGGAAAATAAAAGCAGCCTTCCGCATCGCCCGCTGCTATGGACGTAAGGCGCGTGGCTGCTGGTGTGCAGGTTGGTTAACATTTTATTTATTTTTTTTTTCTTATTTTACCTATTAATACGTTACTTCTTCCTCTAGGTGAATCGTTTTTAATCTTTTATTTCTTTTTGTTTTCAGATTTCTTATCGCGTTATCTCCGTGGAGGATGAGCCCTCTCCGGGTGGGTGGATTCCCTGCCACCGTGAGGACTGGGACGCTCCCGAGGAGTCCTGCCTGATATGTGGGCAGTCCCAGAGCGACTCAGCCTCCTGCCTTCGTCTCTCGGGCACGGAGGTAAGCTTCGTGTCAGGTGCTTTCGTGTGCATTAAACATTGTATACTCATTTAATATTTACCTGATTTAAATGTTTTTGTTATAGGAGTGGGTTCCAGTGCCATGCCTGGGATGAGGCGAATTTCATAGGATTAGTTTTACTTTTTTTTTATTATTATTTTGGAATTTATTGTATGATTATTGGATTATTGTATTTTATACCTTTTTGTTCATAATATATATCGATTCGTTTATTTGTTTCCTCTAATTCTTGCTTTGTTCTTTCCCCTTATTCATCCTTTGAGATCTCTCTCGATTCCCTACTCCTCAATGCACATTCTTCCTTCAGCTCCTGCCGCGGGTCTCCCTTCTTGAATTTTCGCGCTCAGCTTTGGCCAGTGTGCGTTTGCTCAAGCGGCGTTTGCGCGGTATCATGACGCGATATGCGTCGCGGGCGGTATTATGTCGTCGTGACTGTTATGTTTTTTTTTTATTTGTTTATTGGGATAGGGCATAGTTTATTCCCAGTTTGTAGTAATTAGTTAATTTCTCGCTCAGTTTACCCTACAAGATTTTTGATTGTGGGTTTTGACGCTTTGTCGTCATTGTTAGAATGATTTGAGTTTTGTTGTGCAAAAATGTATGTGTGTGTGTGATCGGTTAACGGTCCCCGCGTGTGTAAACACTTATGCTTACACTGTAATTGTTGTTGTCGAAATCCAAGCGAGCCGAGAGTATATAAGGCAAGTCGCGATAGTTTAATCGTAGAAGTGAAGTAAAGTCCTAGCTAAACTGGCTAGATGCCTGTAATCCAGGGAACAAGAAATAAAGTGTCGGTAGAATACATATACATATAAATACATAACTTATTTACCATCCTTAATAGTCAAGGAAATTGCAAACTCCTAACTTTTTTGTGACCAGTGATGACTACCATTACCATAATTTATTATTTAATAATCTATTGTTTGAAATTTGTGGCCCCTAGAGTTCTGTATGTTGTTTAGAATATTCGTTAATGTGTGTAGAAAGGTTATATTTATTTCGTTTTATTTCCAGGGTTCTCTAGAAAGTTTTACTCCGGTAGCTTGATGAAGTTTTTTTGAATTTGGCGTGTATATATTTCTTAACTTGACACTGTGGGTGCATTCTTACAATTGGAAATCTGTGTTTCTGTAATTCAGTGTATTTTTGTATATAGCCCATGCTACTATAATTATATTTTCTTGATTAGTTGTAGTTTAGATTTTGGTTTTTGAAAGTTGGATATCAGCTTTTGACCAGTATTCGCTGTTTCTGATTCTTGTATCTTGTTTAATTTGGGAACTATAGCACCTAGAATCTTGTGTGGGTGCTTAAAACATATGTTAATACGTGTGGAAGGATTGTATTAACTTTGTTTTACTTGCAGGGTCTTCTGAAAAATTTTCACTCCCATATATGTGTGCGATGTGTTTTCGCGTATTCGGCAATGTGGTACGGGATCGTGTATTGTATATCTATATATACTGCGGTACGGTATCGTTGGTAGTATATCTATATGTATCGTGCGACGTCTTTTCGCGTATTCGGCAATGTAGTACGTTGCTACTGGTATCCCCTTCGCGTGCTCTGCATGCGTTTATTTGTTCTTTCTTACATCGTCGCCCCATACTCTCGTTTGTATTCAATAATCCTATTAATTTTCGAGCTTTTCTATCCTTTTGTGGTCTTTTTGTTTGTAAAATGGTTGACTTTAATACCGATTTTGTGAGGTTTCGCGAGATGGCTAATTTGGATGATGCGATGCGGCTTATGCAGGCTCCTATGGCCGTTGAAAGTGATCCCTGCGTGTATGTTGTAAGTATTTGTTTATTACATTTTTGGTGTATTATCTTCCCGGAGTTCAAGCATAAGTTTAAATTTTGTTTTATCCGAGTGTTGGGCTTCCCGCTTTATATGTGTATATGCGTAATTAATGACGGTCCTGCTTTCTTTTTGTGCGGGTCCGTGCAACGATCCCCCCTTTAGTGAGGAAATATGATAGATTGAGTTATTTATTGTCTCGTGTTTCGAACTACTATATGAAGATGGGTAAAAGAATGTGATACGGTGGCGTTATAATTTGTGAGTTTTATAAAATTTCTACAAGAGTATCGGAATTTATTATTAATTTTAGTTAGTTTACAATTGTACTATTGATTATGTTAGAATCATTGGAATTATTAAAATAGTTATATTAAATTATTCTGTTTTTTACGAGTTATTATTTTGATACAAAAAAATGTAGTTTGTGTTTGAGGTCTGCATAGCATTCCTTGAAAACCTAGTGCAATTTCATGTGTATGTTTATCCCTGTATGTTTTTCAACTGTTTTATCTGTCCGGCAGCGGTCTGCCGCCGATTTTATTCGGACTGGCTTGGTGTTGCGTAAGTAATTTATGTTTAATTGAGTGTTCTTGGGTTACTGTCTCATTTGTTCCCTTTTGCTGATCTATCTTGTGTTTACTGAAATTTTTTTTTTCTTTATTTCTTTAGTTTCGTGACGTCCGAAGGAGAAATTGCTACCGCAACATGTGTGCTGAGTTCGCGAAAATTTGTTTAGCGGGGCAACCCGCCTTCTCTGAGCAACGTTTGTTGTGCACTCAAGAGCCGGATTTCTTTCTGAATCCGAAAATGAGGGATGAGGCTGCCCTGGTTGGGTCTCCCGAGAAGTTTAAGAGAATGGGGGTAAGCTTGTTGCTATTCTTGTCGTTAGTAAGTCGTTTTACATTTTGGTTTTGATAGTTTTTAATATTATTTCTCTGGTTCCCCTTTTTCTTTTTATTAGGTTCCCTTTCGCATAGGTGCGCCGGATCTCTGCTCGTTGGCTGGTACGCGCGCCTTCTTTGATCAGTGCGTCCGCGACGTTGTTGCCACATATGCGGGCACATGCGCAAGTAGAGGATGACCCTGACGGCAGACGTCCCAAAATATATAAATAGAAGTGTCATTTAATGCGCCACCACCGGATCGCCCATGCGCCAGGAGGTACACCGAAAAGTGCGTGCCGTTGGTGTGGGGACTTAAAGTCAGCGTCGAACATGAGCAAACACGAGAGGATTTGTTCTAAATCGTAGCGTGTTCCTTTCTCGCGCTGGTTTGCTCTGTTTGCGTTGATTGGCCGTTTATGTTAATTATGTGTGCGTTTGTATGAGTGCGATTGATGGGGTGAAGCGTAGAAGTGAGTATAGTTGAAGTGTACGATCGTAGAGAATATCGTATAGAGACGCATTAATTCCGTGACCCGTTATGAATTCCGTCCTTTTCTCCGTTCGTAATCGAAGGTAATATATGTGTTTGTAATTTTTTTTGTTACTACTATTACTCCTGCTATTGTAAATTTTATTTTGTTGTTTAATTAGTGGTTTATTTTAATATGTGCCGAAGATCCTAAGTGTAATTGTATAGTTAACCAACCTTACTTGTATACATATTAAGGGTAGGGAGATTCCCTATTATTTTCTTAGTGCTTTAAAATAAAATGAATAGCTTTACTTGAGGCGCTCGGTAGAGCCTCGAGACATGCTTGCATTGTTACTGATATCCCTGCCTCTTCTCCTTTGTTGCATTAGTTCCCTCAGCTTCCTTTGGCTGCTTCTGTTTTTATGCCGGCAAGGTCCGTCATTGTATCGTGCAGAGAATTGTCGGTGTTCCAAGTATAACGAATCCTTATTTTATATGTACGCATTTTCTTTTGAATGTCGTAGTGGCAGTTTTTTTTTTTTTTTTTTTTTTTTTTTTGAATCGTAGTATTCTCCTTCGATGAGTATCTGCTGATTCGGCTACTGTCCCCTTCTCGACCTTGGCTGCTATAGCGGTGAGGTGATGGGGTTCTTATTTCATTCCGCTGTTCGTCCGGTTGGCGAAATTTTCTTGTCGTCTTTTGCTAATTTCTTTCGGTGCTCTTTTATTATATTGTTTTCTCCTTTTATTGGCTTTATTCTACACTAACTTTCGCATCTGCCGTGTTTCTGATTTTCGCATTATTTAAGTTAGTGTTGTTTGCTTAATTATTCCTCGTAATATTATCCCTATATTTACGTAGTGAATGACCTTTTATTGTTAATCTTACGGGTACCGTTAATGTTCTTTTCGCCGTTTCTGCGATAACTAAATTAGTCCTTACATAGTTAAAGAATCATAATTGTCTCGCTGTAAATAATTGTATCGTAGTATCGTTCGTAATATTTTGTATGCGTTCGCGTTTTTCGTTCCCGACATTCGTCGCGCGCTGCACCGCCTGCCGTCGCACCTTGCCTTCCGGACTGAGTGCTGACGCTGTCTGGGCACTTTTCGTCTATCCCCACTGACAGAGTTTGTGCGAGATTGCCATTAGGGGAATCTTTGCTTGTTTGTATAAATTGATCGTGATCGCTCCTTTCTATCTCACTGCTAGCTGAATTGCTGTCCGTCTGTTTTGTTGTCCGTTTGCATGATTTTCTTCGAGTGCTTTTGGTGCCTCGTGCTGTTGCTCCATCTCCTTGTGAATTTATTGGTAGGTATTCATTATTAAGTGCTCTTTGTGGTCATATTTTCGTGGAAACTGCGTCCTTCCCTTACATATTTCTCTGGTGTTTTCGGAGAATAGAAGGAAAGATGGCTTCTTCTGGCTCGTCTGGGTCTGGATCCGGGCTTCGTACCTTTAGGCACTCTTTTACCCTAGGCGATCTCTCCCGGCTGGCGAGATACGAGCGTCCTCGCCTCTTGTTCCGTCTCGTATGAGGGTTGCTGTGGATCGCATCTTGGCTCGAGTTGAGACTACGACTGTCACCCTTGATCAGATGATCGAGGACATGCTATTTCTCCGGTCTTTTCGGGAGTAACTGCACTCTTCGGCGTCGATGAACCTTGTCAGGGGTTACAATTCTACCGCGGAACCACCACCCATTGGCGTCTCGGAGCCTCTCAGAGGGCGGCGTTTAGCGCACCTTCAGTCTGGTCGTGGTCGAGGTGCTATTGGAGGGGCACCCGTTGAGCGTGACTCTTCTTCTACATCAAGTCGAGCAGCCGGTCGTGGTTGCCGTCGGCCCTCGGGATCTGTTTCTTCATCTGGCTCTCGTGTATTTCGTCGCAGTCTACTTCCGACTAGGCCCATTTCCGTTGTTTTGCCTAGTGCGCAAGTGAGTAGTAATTTTATTTTGACTTGTTATTCCGCTAGTTGGTTGTTGATTCCGTTATTCGTCCGTGTGTTGTTTCCCTTATTTTTGTAATATGTTTGTAGTCCTTTCTCCGTGTGACACGTGCGAGACGTCCTGGGCATAGTCAGACGCCTAGCCGCAGTTCTGCCGAGACGACGTTGCCGAGCTCGAGTCTGTCCGGTCGGGTCGTGCAGGGCGTATTCCGATTCCCGCATTATCCTTCTGCCGTGTCCTATACTTCCGCACCATTGCCCCCAATGACGAGTACCTATCCGCCTTCCTTTCCGGTTGGGGTTAGCGAGGAACGCTCCGTTACCGAGGTGCCTCATACATCCGTCGTGTATCCGCGCGCTACTACTCGCAGTTTGGTCGCTTCGTCTGTTTGCAACGGTGGGTCGGATTTGATGCAAGAGAACATATTAAACTGGGCCGGTTATTGGTACAATAGCGCTCCGGTTTCTGCTCCTGAGGTAGTTTCCGCGCCGGTTGTTAGGAGCGACTTTGATGACAGTGCTCCTGCTTGTACCGGGTATTTTTCCGCGGATTTACGTGTCTCTCGTCCCGTAATCCAAGACAGTACTTATAACGTTATGTGTATGAATTCGGAGAATTACGAGTCGGTGTTTCCGTCTGCCGGCGACTTGCTCCCGTCTTTCGGCTCCGTGCCGTCGTTTGAGGTCTCCCGCGCAGTACCCTCACGCGTAACGTTATCTCTGGATGCTTTACCTCGTTTATCACCGTCGGTGCTCAGTGCGCCGCCTGAGCGATCCGTGGTTGAGGTTAATTCCGCTAACGATTCGTTCACTACTCCCTTCTCTATGCTATCGAGTGATTCGTCATCGCGTAGTACCGAGGTAGACGCGCGTCCGTCTTCCCGGTTATATGTTTCGAATAATTCCGGTCTCGTATTAGTGCCCTGTCCGATTTGTTGTGATTACATGTTCACACCTATTTACCAATGCTTAAATGGTCATTCGGTATGTAGCTTTTGTTGGGATAATACTACGGTTTGTGCTATCTGCCGCAGTCCGCGTGGCAATGTGCGAAACTTAGTGTTGGAATCTCTGGCCGGTGAGCAAACGCATGCTTGTCGGTATCAATATCTGGGCTGCCGACAATTTCTAAAACCCGATGAATGGACTAGTCACGCTAGGTGCTGCTCTTTTTCTCCCGTGAATACTCTCGTCCGTGGGTCGCCTTCGCCTATATTAGATATTCCTTCTGAGTCGGCGGTGCGTGTCAATTCTCGTCGGATTGTTATAGCTAGCGATTCCTACAGTCTCTTCTAACGCGTCTTTTATGCATTATCTTTTTGTCACTGTTATGTGGGTTAGCTTCTATTTTGCGTTTCTCTTACTTGTTTTCTTTTGTGTATATTGTAACGTGGTAGTTCGACTACACGTTACAAGCGAGGATTTGCGCCGCGAGGCACCGACAACCGCGCAACGTGGCAGGTCGAGCCACGAGTAGGCGCGGAGAGGGGGGAGTAGTTCGCGTGGGGAGCGCGCGCAGCGCTGGCCCCGCGACCATGTGTTGCCGCTTGAGAAGGGCTCGTCCTTTTTCGCTCCGCATCGCTTCTACCGATAGGACGCCTACGCTGCTCTCCTAAGCTCTCGATCGACCTCGAAGCAACCGTATCCGTGCGCCATTGCAGCTCGCCTTCACTCCCGTTATCGTAGCAAGTAAGTAAAAGTGTACTAGCGTGCGGACTAATTAGTGCAGCTGTGCCTCGGGAGAACGCGACGCGACTCGGTTAGTGTGACGCAATGTATCTCGACGAACGCGGTAATGGCGGCGAGCCGAGTGCCGTGAGATCTCGTCGCCTGTTGCGATCGATGTAAGCTCTCGATCGTTCTCGCTATCGTTTCCTTGACGCTACCGTTGTCCTTCATTCAAGCTACCGTCTGCCTGTTCCACGCCCTAGCTCTCGATCGTTTTCGCTATCGTTCCCTTGACGCTACCGTTGTAACTCATTCAAGCTACCGTTTGCCTCTTCCACGCCCTCGCCCTCGCATAAATCCTCGCTATCGTTGCCCAGGTAGGGCGTATATCTCCTCGCTATCGTTCTCCTCCCGTATCGTACCTCCTCGCTATCGTTTCCTCGCCCCCTTCCGCACTCCAACCAGCTACCGATTATTGTACGCTACCGAGCTACCGTTAGCAAGTAAGTTAGCGATTAGGTTAGGTTAGTCCTTTACCAGAATACCGTTAAAAAAATCTTAGGATGCACGAGTGTGCGCGTAAAGTACGAGCGAGTACCGGGTGTCGTCGCGCGGTCGTGTCGGGGTCGTCATATCGTGAATGGTTTTCGGGGATTAAAAATAAGGGAGCGGGCTTGCACGATGCGGTGTATGGAAAAATAAGCGTTTGATGGGTCGGGGAATCGCATAACTCGGGAGAGTACGCCACGACGGACGCGCTGGTCGTCGGGGCCGGTAGACGACCAGAGAGGCGAGGCGGGTACTCGCCCGCACCGGCAAGTCGGCGGGCGGCGCGCTGACGAGCGTGGCGTTGGCGTCGATTGTTCGGTGGGCGCGAGTGATCACCCCGGAAGGAGATAAGAATTTCTAAAAATTGTTGCGGGGCCGCTTAAGTAAGTTCGCTCCTCCTCACGATGACCTCGACCGGCGGTGTGGCGCACCGCATAATAGTTAATTAAGTCAGCGTAGCGCCTCTGGATTGTAGAGGCCGTAGATTCTCGGCGGGTTGCCGTTGGTTGTTAAAAGAGTAAATGAGGAATAAAGACGACATATCATATCCGCAGCAAGCTTTAATGAGTTTTATAATCCATGACCCTGTGCGATACTCCACCCGCTCCTTGAGCTAGCCGAGCTCAACTCCCACGCCGCCAGGCCCCAACACACGGTGGCCCTCACATGGAAAGGGGATCGCGGGATCCTCGACATCTCGATGCCTGGCGCCCTGGGCCGAGGCGGCCCGCCGACGTGTATGCATTGGGGTGTGACGGCGCGCGAAACTAGGATTAAGAACGCTGGCTACGCTAGTAAACCCCAGCATTTCAATATATATATATATATATATATATATATATATATA
>QLSS01000169.1:68468-130093 GCA_024372645.1 Trichomalopsis sarcophagae | reverse complement strand
TATATATATATATATATATATATATATATATATATATATATATATACCCTTTCCATATTGCAGGTTCGATCAAGCTCCCGAATTCCTTATGAGCCTGGTAGGGTGTTAGTCCCTGTGCGGCCTGACCCAGACCCCGTTGATACTTGGGTCGGTATCACACTGCCTACATCGCCCTGGGGCGATCAGCCTTTGGCTCAGGAGCCTTCCAGCCCCACTTCTTCTGTGCCGGACGATCTATTGGGGGGGAACCTGTTCCTGGATTCGGATGACGGTGTTTCGGATGATGTTTCCGGAGGCGTTGCAGTTGCTGAGTCAGTTCCCCGTCTCCTGCGGCAGAGAACTCTGACGAAGCAGATGCTCTGCCTCGTGATTTGTTCACTTGTCCTATCTGTGACGATTTTATCTATCCGAATTTTCGGCAGTGCGATAATGGTCACGCCGTCTGTCATAGCTGCCTATCCCGCTGTAGGGTTTGACCTGTATGTCGGGGATCTGCTCTGGTCTGGAGGAACCGTCTGCTTCAAGGAATCGGGTCCAGAGTGCGCTTCCCTTGCCGCCATCATCACTTAGGTTGCCCTGAGGTGCCCGCTGCCGATGCCTGGTCTAGTCATAGTGACTCCTGTTCTTATCGTCCGCGGCCTCTTTCGCCTGGGACCCGTCGATCTATCGACTGGCGCGCTTCCGAGGATTCCGACGATCGTTATCCCATTCTTCCGTGGTGATGTGTTTACAATGCTTTAAATTCTTGTGATTTGTATGTGATTAATATATATGGTTTTACTGGGACTTCCAGTGATTATTTATTTTAAACCTTAGTCTTGATCCAAGCGTCATCTCCTACTAGTTTTCTTGTTAAGTCTTGTTTATTTATTGATTTATATTAGTATGATTTTCCTATACTTGTTTTCCTGAGCTGCTCGAGCCTTGCTGCGTCCGGGGGTAGCTAGATATTCGATTGAATGCTCCTTTATTTTATGCGGTGTCCGGGGGTCGCTTGATGTTCGAGCTTTTCTTACCGTTTAGTCGTTATTGATGTAATGTAATTGTTTGTTAAATTTTACTCTTGTTTAATTTAAATGTTTCTAGTATTGTATTTATTTATCTTACTATTCTTATATAGTGATTTTATCATTTTATTCCGATACAATTTGTTTATTATTTTGTTCGAATATTAGTTATTTTATTATTTTATTTATTATTTTACTGGCTTATACCCTTTACCTACAGTATTATGATTTTTGTTCAATTTTTTTTTGAAGTGATAACTTCTTATAGGACGGAGTGAATTGGTTGGAATGCGTTACGGCGCCGTTATGTCTGGCTATCCCCACCCTGCCGTCTCTTGCCTTCTCTCTCGCACGCATACGGCGGCTCAGCGGAGACATCCCCACTCTGCGCTCGCTTTCTTCTCTCTCTACTGGCACGTGTTCTCTCTCTCTCGCTCTCTCTCACTCGCTCGCATCTACATGCCTTCTCTCTTTCGCATACTGTATATCGACGGAAGATCACCGTATCTCAGCCGCGTCTTCGAGAACGCCGTATCCCGGCGGTGGCTTCGGGATCGCCGTATCTCAGCCGAGGCTTCGGAAATGCCGTATCTGAGCCGTAGCTTCGGAAAGGCCGTATCTCGGACGCGATTTTTTTTCCTCAAATTTTGTAGTGGCAGCACTGCGCAAATTTTAAATATGACGTAAAAATTTTTAAAATTTGCGTCAAAAATTCTGAAAAAAATCAGAATTACTTATTTGATTTATTATTTGACATTAACTACACTGTAAGTATAGATAATGTAGAAATTCGAGTAGAAAAACAGCAGAGGTTTTTGTTTCATTTTACGAAACACGTAAAATTTATGGAAGAATAATATTTACTTAAAATGTTTAGCGAGGTGGAAAGAAGTAAAAAATACGACTATAACGAAGAGTTTTAATTTTTTTTCTGTTGAATTAGTAAAATATTAAATTTAAATTATCTAGGGGCGCGATAGCGCCGCTTTGGCAAGAAAAAGTACAAAGTACGATTTGTCTACGGCGCGACCCTATATACTTTGAAATTGGGGTTTCCTCTGATCCGATCCAGTCGTGAAAGGAATCAGGTTTTCCTAAAGAAATCTTGGATATTATTGACAAAGTTGGTTATAAAGATCTCACGCCTATTCAACGACAGGCCATTCCAATCGGTTTACAAAATCGCGATATTATCGGTGTAAAATGAAAAGTTTTTCTACTCGAATTTCTACATTATCTATACTTACAGTGTAGTTAATGTCAAATAATAAATCAAATAAGTAATTCTGATTTTTTTCAGAATTTTTGACGCAAATTTTAAAAATTTTTACGTCATATTTAAAATTTGCGCAGTGCTGCCACTACAAAATTTGAGGAAAAAAAAATCGCGTCCGAGATACGGCGTTTCCGAAGCTGCGGCTCAGATACGGCGTTTCCGAAGCCTCGGCTGAGATACGGCGATCCCGAAGCCACCGCCGGGATACGGCGTTCTCGAAGCCGCGGCTGAGATACGGTGATCTTCCAGTCAGCCGTCGATATGCTCCACTACAGACGCTCTCTATCTCTCCCTTTCTTTCCTCGACCCTTTTTCTTAGCGCGCGTGCACAGTAAACATAATCTATACATTAGTAAAACTTTTGAAGTGAACATTGTGTTATTAAATTGTGTTAGTAAACAGATAGTTATTTTGATTTTTCAATTACCGAGTGTGATATATACTTGTATATTGACAATTATATTGTTGTGTTAAATACCAGCCAGTCAACTTAAACTGTTAAATAATGATAAATATTGTACATAAAATATATATTTTACATTCAAAAGGAAATTAAATTACGTTTTCCTTATTCCTGATCCATTTATAAATTATTAGATTAACAAAAAATATAACTATAAAATTATTATGTCCATCATGCGTTAAACAAGTTCTATATTTGATAGTTTCTATAAATATCATATGAAGTTATCACTTCTGTCGGGCGTCCCGTGACGCACACGTTTTTTTTCTATTATTTTTTTTTTTTTATTCTATACTTATATTAGTACCCTTCTCCTGTTCGATTTTCGGTATATATTGTTTAAGTTTATTTATATTTACTATCCGTGTTTTATCCCCTTTTTGTTTCGGATGGGCCCTTATATTCGGGTTTAAATTGGCCGACTTTGGGCTCCTTGAGTACATATACCATTTCTCCTTCTCTAAAGTGTTGCACGTTTAATTTCCTGTGGTAGAAGTGTTTCGAGCGGTGTTTTGATTGTACTAGATTCATCGCTGCCATTGTTCTAAGTTGAGCGTAAGTTTCTGTTGTGTCAGCAAGATAGTCGTCGTACGTTTGTAAGTGATCTCGTGGTAGGAAGCTTGACGGTGTGCGTGCACGTCGGCCAAAAACTAATTCGTGTGGTGAGTATCCTAGTCCGTCGTGTTCCGTGGAGTTATACGCGTGCTGTGCTAATGGTACTACTTCATCCCAATTATCGTTGCCCTTGATATACATTTTAATGTACTCTTTAAGTATATTATGCATTCGTTCTATTCCGCCGTTGGGCTGGGGATAGTACGCTGTTGTTGAGTACTTATTGACTCTTAATATACGTGCGAATTCTTCCATCACTCGGTTCATGAAGTGTGCTCCTTGATCGGAAATGAGGGTTACGGGTGAGCCGAAATAGCAGATTAGTTTCTCAGTAAGTGCTCGCGTTACTTCCCGTGCTGTTGCGTGTCCGACTGGCACTAATATGCAAAATTTTGTAAAATTATCTTGGATGGTTAATATGTATCGGTTTCCTCATTCGGTTTGGGGCATTGGTCCGCAGAAATCAATTGATATTTTGTCAAATGGGTGCGATGGGGTATCCGTGATAAACATTGGTAGCTTTGTTTTTACCCGCACCAGTTTCTTTTCTTGGCACCATGCGCATCCTCGAACAAACTGTCTAACGTCTGCTTGTATGTTTCGCCAATAGTATTCGCCGGCTATTCGGTTATATGTTTTGTTTGTTCCCTTATGGCCGCCAATTGATGACTCGTGATATTCTTTAATGAGTCTGTATCTGTCCTCGACCTTGGGTACTGGTAGGTTATTTTTAAACAGTACGATTGATATTGCTTTTCCTTTAAAGGTATTGTTACATTGCTCAATTACGTATTCCCAGTCTGCGAGTGTGATTATTCCCAAATCTCTGATGAAGCCAAACGTTGTTATTCCGTATTTTTCAGTTAATGACTGCAGCGTTTTTACGCATCTAGCAATATCTGGACTTAAGGGTCTGTCGTGTAGGTGTTTCTTTAAAACGATTCCAAACATGTACGTGTCCCTGTATTTTGTTACGATGATTTCGCCTACAAAACGTTGTGTTTCTAAGAGTTCTTCTGCGTGTATGTAGCGTCTTTCTATCAAAGCGTTTAGTACTTATGTGTTGAGGATCATGTCTTCTCCTAAAATATAAGCTAGGTTGCATTTATGCGCGAACAGGTGGTCATTCAGGCTCTGTACCCCAGTGAATAGCTCCTTATCATTAGGGTCTCTTTTCCACTTCGGTGAATCTTGATCTGGTCGCGCTTCGGCTATTAAATAGCGTGCCATGGCTTCTCTTACGTGAGGGTTTCTTTGGAAGTTAGTGGATTGTTCTTCCTGCTCTGATTCAGATTCTGATTCTTCGTCGGATTCGTCTTCTGTTATGACGTACGGAGTGAAGTGATTGCCCGCTAGATGTAAGTGTATAAATTCTTTGCCTTCGTTTAGATCGAAGTGACAGTAATTGTTTCGACTATTTGCTTGGAAGTGCACACACACGTTATATCCGAACTCCCTCGAGAATACGTATATGCAATCTGCGTCTCCGTAGTCAACTTCTGATAGCAAGATGCGCCGTGCCTCTTCCGGATCACCAAAGGTTTCCACATGTGGGCTGCACAAGAGTTTGTATCTCAGTTGGCTTGGTGTCATTTGCAGATTTAAGATTTTTATTATCGAATTGAACAGGCAGTTTCCCGGTGGCTCCATGGGTATGTTTCTCTCGTGCGTCAATCGTTTGGATGGCTCTGCACAATCTTCACGCTGTGAGTACACGTAATACCGTCGGGACATTGCATCTGGGTCAGTTCCCGTGTGTGGTGTCGGGGCTGGCTGAGCCCTGGGCGACGTGCCCTTAGTTGCCGCTGTTCGATCGGTCGCTGGTTGATCGGTGAACAAGTCCTCCATTGGTTCTTCGGACCCGTCGCGGCTTCCTCCCATTATGGGACTAGTATTATCGTGCTTTCTCTTGTCATGGAGGCTTACATCGATGTTTCCCCCCTGGATGCGTCTGAAGCGTTGCTCTCAGGCAAGGGTTCATTGTTGGCTTGATTGTCTATTTGCGGTGTAATATGACAGAAATCTTTCCTTGGTCTGTAGATGGGGAGAGTGCGTTTTGGAGTGCTAGGGTGACTGTTGTCTGGAGCTGCGGGAACGTACGTGGTTAGAATCGGCTGTGGGGAGTCTATACTTTCGTATGGTGTCTGTGTGCTTGGATTTCTCTTGTTGTCTCTCACTTCGTCGGGTATCTCGTTGCCACTTTGCGCTCCGTTTTCCCATATTTTGATTAGGACTCCCGACTTATCTTGTCTACTTATCTCCTCTGAGTCTACGGTGAGGCGAGTTCGAAATTTATTTCCCTTGCCGAACAATGTCTGTCGGAGGTTTGCTATTGGTAATTCTGCGCTCGTTGGTTTATTACTGAGGCCTACGTTGCTCGCCTCGCTATTCGTTTTCTGAGGAATTGGCCTTGATGTTTGATGGCTGTTGCTACTGTTTGGTACTCGAATGGGTGTTAGTGGCTGTGATAAGTTGTGACGATCCAGTGAATGCTCTTTTTCCCTGAGGTTGTGTGAACATTCTACCTCTTGTTCTCGCTCTCCTTGATTAGCTCTTAAGGGTTCATCTTCGGCGTCGCTTCCTAAGCTACCGTTGCTTTCTTCGCTGATTTCCATGTCATTTCTGTGAAATTTTGGCGGACTTCTGTTAAGGGTCTGCTTTCGTACGGGACTTTTAGGGTCGTCGTTGTAGTTCGTTCCCTGAGTTTGCGGTGTGCTTGCGGCTTGTACTCCAAGTCTCATATTTTCCTCCTTGCGGAGTTTTCTCAAGACATTGTTCGGGTCCGCCTGAGTGAGAATCGGCTCGGATGTTTCACGTGCGTCGGGTAATTTGTAGCATGTAGGTATATTTTCCCGGTTTTCTCGCCGTGTACCTTCTTATAGACTCTCTTTTTGCCAACTCTTGTTCCTGTTTTGGGTTGCCATTCGTCGTCTGAAGAGCGTTTGGATCCGTGCTCTCGGTGTAAACTATGACTCGTCGTTTTCTTTCTCTTGGGTTTCCAGAGTTTTTAGATTCTGTCGATATCCTCTCTCTGTCTGGAGTATCGGCGGATTCAGGAAGCTTTTTGGATTTGCCTCTTTTCCTTGTTGTTTTAAACCGTTATATCGTAGCGTCGTGCTCTTGTTTATCTGCCAACTCATACAATTCTGATTTTGGTCTTTCTGGATTTTCTTCTCCATCGTCGAGGATAGGGTTTCTAGAGAGTGCATCTGCGTTTCTGTTGCGAGCTCCGGGTCTGTACACTATATCAAATTCGTAGCCTCTAAGCTCTGCTTTTAATCTGTTGAATCTTAGATCAGGTTTTTTGGTGGTGAAAAAATGTTTCAGGAGCTCGTGATCTGTTACTACCGTGAATTTGCGTCCTGCGAGGTAGTGTCTAAATTGATCTTTTGCGAACACGACCGCTAGTAGTTCCCTGTCGTAGGTGGAATATCTTAGCTCTGCTCGCTTGAGGACTCGTGATGCATAAGCGCAGGGCTGGTCGCGCCCTAACTGTCCTTGACTTAAAATGGCCCCTATGGCGTAATCAGATGCGTCGGTTATTACTAAGAAGGGCATAGTTAAGTCTAGTGCCTTCATCACTGGTTCCTCGCACAATGCCGTTCGTAGTTGGTCAAAGGCTTGCTGATGCTCTTCTTTCCACACGAAGGGCTCGTTTTTCCTCAACAGTTTAGATAGAATTGCTGCTGATTTCGCGAAGTCTTTGATAAAGCGCCTGTAATAACCTGCGAGTCCTAAGAATTGTTTGACTTTCTTGGCGTTTGTTGGTATTGGAAATTTATTTACTGCTTTTATTTTCTTAGGATCTGCTCGGATTTTTCCACCTCCAGCAATATGTCCTAAAAAGTGTGTCTCTCGCTGTAGGAATTGACACTTCTTGGGCTCGATAGTCAAGTTGGCGTAGTCTAGTCTCTTCATCAAGCGTCGGAACTTCTTACCGTGCTCTTCAAGATCCTTAGCGAAAACGATTATATCATCTAAATAGACATACAATTCTGTTCCTTGCAGGCCTGAAAGTGCTAAATCCATCAGGGACTGAAATGTTGACGGAGCGCCTTTGAGTCCCATGCCTAAACGTTTGTAGCAGTAATGGCCGAATGGCACAGTAAAGGCTGTTTTGTGGGCGTCTGCGGGATCCATTGGTATCTGGTAGAATCCGGTCCTCAAGTCTATGGCGGTTATGTACCTAGCTGAGGCGACGCTGTCAATAATGTCTGCTTTGTTGGGTATCGGGTAGCTATTTCCTACCGTTACTTCGTTCAGCTTTCTAAAATCTGTTACTAGTCGCCATCTTTTTGTACCATCTGCTGCGGCTTTTTTTGGTATCACGTATGTAGGAGAGCTGTAGGGTGAAGCTGTTGGTCGGATTATGTCGTCCTTTAGCAGTTGTTTTATCTGGCGCCCTAACTCCTCTTTCTCTTCCTGACTTGGTCGGTATCCTTTCGATTGTACTGGAACATTTGTAATAGTAGGTATCTTGTGTGACACTAGTGGTGTTGCCTTAATTTTCTCTCCAGGTAGCCCGAAGATATGTGGATTCTCCCGGATGATTTCTTTAATATGAGTTATTTCTTCCTCCGTTAAATCCTTAAGTGTCTCTGGATCAAGAAGTTCAAAAATTCTTTCGGCCCTACTCTTGCTTTCATTGGAAAATATTGACAGTATATTGACGGTATCTGCAGGTTCGCCTTCTTCTAGATTAAATTCTTCTCCTCCCTCCTTAATGGCTCCTCAGGCTTCCAGTGTTACCTCTGGTGGATTTAACTCTACCTCATATTCTGTAGTATTAACGCATAAGGCATGTACTTTATCTTCTTGGTTAATACTAATAAAATTTCCAAAGAATAACCCTTCTCCTAAATTTTGTAAAGGGGCAAATCCTACTTGCTCTGATCTATCGCTTGCTCTTGCGTAAATTACTTGTCTCGTACGTGCTGGTATAATAAATCTTTCGTCTTGAGTAAATGGTATAATCGTCTGTCCAAATTCTATACATCTGTCTGCAGCATTGACCTTTCCACCGTATTTTGAAATCACATTCCATCCTAAGATTCCATCGGTTTCAATGGGAAATTCGTCAGGAACCACGTGCACGTCGCACTCTAGTCCCTCTAAACTCATATTTGTTCTACCTAGACTTAAGCATTCGCCCGGCGTAACTCCGTTAATGGCAATTACATATTGTTTATCAATTATTGTCCTATCAGTGACGTTACTCGCTTTAATCAACGCAACATCGGCTCCACTATCCGCATAGAAACGTGCTTTCCTTCCTTCTAACTTTTCGCTCGTAAGCTCTACGATCGGTGGTTTACGTCCCGCTCTAGTAAATCTTATTAAGTACTTTCGATTATTAAGCTTCGCCTGCACATTGGCTTCTTTTTCCTGTTTCGACTGTTCTTTTAACTTATCAAGTGGCGCGGTAGCGCCACGAAGGCGAATTTGAGAAGCAGACGAAGCCGCGGCGCCGCGCTACTATTTACTTCTATGTTGGGATTCGCATTTTTCATTATAAGGAAATAAATGCTTTTCTTTGTTATCTCCAAGTTATTTTGACTTATATCATCTATTATTATGCCTAACTATAATTTTCAACAAAACGATTGATAAGAAGAGCTCCCTTTATATGTAATATACGAGTGTGCCATTCGGAAATGCTCAAATCAAATCCGTTTTTTTCTTCCATCAAAATGTTTGGACCTTTAAGTTAGCCGCAGAAATGTTTGGACCGTGAAGTTGGCCGCACAGCTATATGCAGATGGGTATAGGTTTCTCTTCGGTTTTCCGCATTGCTCGCTCACATGTTGTATGTATAGTGGCTCGGCAGTTAGCGGCGCTAAGGGTTATATGAACAAATCCTTTAAGAAAATAGTTAATTAATAATAAAAATTTGTTGACTACTGTATAAATATGGATTTAAAATCATATTTCACAACCAATGAACAGATAGAAGAATGGGAGGATCGTGATCCAACAACGTAAGTAGTTATTGAAATTATATTTTTGAGGTTATTTTTTCTCGTTTTTTCGAAGGAATAATGTATCTTCTTCTTTGCAGTAATCTTGTTGGGTATGTTGATTCTATTGTGGCACCGACCCCATCAGGACCAAAACAAGAGCTATTATTTAAATTTATATTGAGTAATGGGAGCAAGAAAATCTGTGTGTTGATTTGGGATGTCAAACTCATCAATAAATTTGACAAAGATATTTGTTCCAATAGAGTAAATACCAAGTTGTTTGATATCCTCTATTTTATATTATCTGATATGACATCTTTTCATTTATTTATATATTTTTATTACAGGTTTTTAACATTAATGGTGCCTACTGTCGAGCTACGAGAGTGACAAAAGTAACAGAAGAAAATAATATAGCTCCATTTGAATTAATCGTCAAAGAAAATACGACTATCACTTTCGTGGGCTACTATTTATTAACAAATGCAACTCCAGATGAATTACACCAAGTAACTTTTGATGATATACAGAATGTTGAGGGACTAATAGGTACGCATAATAATAATTTTCAAGTAATACCTTTTTGTATATGTACTATATATACATATTTTTAACACCTATCAATACTTTTTTTTAGAAATTACAGGATACATCCGCACACAATTTTCACTTATCCATAATCGAAGTGGTCTTACAAATTATGGTATAGGAGCTATTACTGCTGGAAAGAAAAAACTGACAGTTCAAGTAAAGCAGTTCGTCGACTCTCATCTTGAAATTGGGGATCACGTTAAGATTAAAGGAATAGTCAAAGGCCAAGGTTATTTTTATATATAATTATTTTTTGTATATATTATTCTTCTATTTAAAATTTGATATAACAGTTTATTAACGTTAATATTTTGTAGATTCTCTTGTGACCGTATTCTGCAATGATATGACTGACATTGAATTAGATACAGAAACTGAAGCAATGAAACCAGATATTGTACAGCGTGGATGTCGTCCTGTAAAACGCGTTCGCTCAAAGTAATAATGATGATTACTATTCCGATTTTATTATTCCAATTGATTTTTTGGTAACTTTCAGTTATTTCAAATAACGTTAAAGACACTAATTAAGTGTCATAAATTTTATTATAGAACAATAATTTTCATTTTCGATCAAGTTTAATCGTTTTTAGAATAGAAAGTGTTTCATTTTCGATTAAGTTTAATCGTTTTTAGAATAGAACAAAGTTTAAAACAAAAAGACTGTTGAATAGACACAGGCTTATTATTTGTAGCTCGTTTAAGATATGTGATACTTAAACATATTATGTTAAACATATAACTATTGATATGATAAAATGAGGAAAAAGACTAGTTACAAATAATACGATATTATTAAGCGTTTAAATGTTACAAACATAGAGACTAGTTTCAAGGTTCTTAATGCTAACTTATTTTCTTAGTAAATAGTTAATATTTATTGACATGATAAAGTGAGGGAATGACTAGTTACAAATAATGTAATATTTGACTATTTTTCAATGATACTTGTAACCTTAAAAGTAAAAAATATTTTTCAACTGAAAGTACAATATTTTAATATTAAGAATAAAGATAAACGATAAGGTACTTTGATATTTGAGATATATATCTATATGACTCTGTAATATGTACAGTTAAACAAGAGTATATATTTTGATAATATAAGCAATTGAGTATTATATATAATATAAACTTTGTCATATTTTTATACTTCTGTAACATTTTCACTGTTGAATACTTTAATTCCAAAAGGCTATACTATGACATTTTGTGACTTAATTAATAATCTAAATAGTCAAATAGTTTTAATATTGTTACTGTGTGCGTTCGTGTGCATTTATTGCACTTAATAGAATATGTATTTTTTATTAAAAAGAAATAATAAATAAAATACATTTCAATTAATTATTTGATGAATTTTATTTGTGTACAGTGAAATGGGATTATTACAATATTTATCATTATAATACTTTAGATGTAACTTTACTCAAAACATTGATCTAAAAAAAATTATCTTTTAAAAAAGTAAAAGGTTAGGCAAGTTTGATGCATTCCGCAAAATTATCATGGATGTTAATCATGTAGCATATAATATATTTTTAGAACAAATATGAAATACTCAATAAAATTTACTAAAAAGGACTGAAATGTCTAAAAAAAACTAACTTTTAAAAAAGTAAAAGGTTAGGCAAGTTTGATGTATTTCGCAAAATTATCATGGATGTTAATCGCGTATCATTTCAGATATTACAACAATTCTTTTATTTGTCAAAATTAATTGTGACTTAACAAATGCTGTAGCAAATTATGTAATAAATGTAATCATGGATTACAAAAGTAATGAGATCGATGGAAAATAGTCAAGTTTTAAATACATCAATAATATTAATAATTCAGTAACGGAAACTACAATTTATATACTAAATGGAAGCAATGAAATTACAGATAAAATAGAACTGAAATCAATCAAACAAAGTCAAGTTTATTATATTATTGTTTATTGTAAAATTGTTTTGTTCAATCAAGGGCTTACTTGACTTAAAGTTAACTTATAATAATGATCAATTAGGAACAACTCTCAAGATACTTACTACGTAACTTGCCATGCCCGTTTCATTTTGTTTAATGGTGAACAACTAACATTTTTTTTTATATGTTACAACGTGATATGCAATTGATAACTATTTTAACTTTGTGCATATATTATATTCGTATACTTATTAAGAGTTTTTGAGTATAAAAAATTAATTGATATAAATTTTTTAAAAAATAATTTTTTCTACATATTAGTAGATAGGCTATAGGCATACTGGCACACAGGCATACTGGCACACCCCCCACCCCGTTCCAGTGTGCTAGAACGCACACTGTGTATAAGGATAGGAAGTCTCCCTACTCAGATGCCAAAAAGGTCGAAGAGGGGATGAAAAAGGGAGAGTGTCCCTTCCCTCGAGTGTGCTAGAACGCACACTGTGTATAACGATAGGAAATCTCCCTTCTCCGCGGCCGAAAAGTTCGAAGAGGGGACAGAATGCCTATATGTGTATAAGCATAGAGAGTCTCCCTTCCCCGGCTGCAGGGCCGCACGTGCGCGCCTTTTTGAATGGGTGGGTCCTGCTCGGAAAATTATTCGGCGGGCCGCAAGTGTTTCTCTGTAGGTAACCTCTCTGAGGGTAACTTGATAGAGAGGAAATGTTATCTTTTTTTTGCGGCGGTGGTTTTAGGATTATTTGGAGGATGACTTTTTTTTGGGTTATAGAAAGAAAATGATTCCATGTTTAGATATGAATTGAAATTTATTTTTAAAAAAATATGTATGCTGATTAATAATACAATAGTGTTTTCTTATATTTTATAGATTATATGAATGATAGAACATTTTTATGAGTTTGACATTGTGTAGTGCACATGCAGTCTTATAGATAGGATTATGATTTTCGCATACTGTAACACATTTGAATGATGGTTTTGCAGGATAACCATATTGCAGAATGTTATGAACTGGCGGTAATTGAAATCGTTGAAGCCATTTTTGTTTGAGTTCACCTATGACAAAAATTTTTGTAGCATCTTGCAAATTTTCACGAAGAACATTTCCAATATGGTAGTAGTCAAGTCCATTGTTGTTGTTGTTGTTGTTGTTGTTGTTGTTGTTCCATGATATTCCATGATAATTATGTTTAAGCTAAGTATTTTCTTTTTGAATTTCTTGAGATAGTCTTTTCCAGGGGAAAGGTTTTTTAAATAGGAATATAATAGGTTCGCCGCCACTTTTCGCATTAAGAGGAATGAATGCTATTTCTTTTACAATGTATTCGTTGTGTGTTTGCTTGAAACCAATCAAATCTACAGCGTATTCCATCTTGAAGGTATAGATTAGTTTCTTGACATCGCCACTGATGGGATTGCACTGAACGATGCGATCGTGTAAGATTAAGCAATAAGCTGATGTTCCATTTGCAATGTCCCTTTTAGTCTCAAATTCAAGACGTACATCGACTGGTGCGCTTTTTAGAGACTCGTTTTGACGTGAACAGTCAATAATGCTGAGTAGTTCAAAGTTAATGAAGTCTGACTTTGTAAGCAATGGATGAGGATCTTTTCCATAGTAAGATTTTTGAAAGTTTGTATACATATCATATAGAACAGCAAACTGGTTATTCGATATGTCAAGATTTAGGTTGTTGTATGGATAGTATTGAGAATTTAGGAAAAGTCTTACATTACTAATATTACAATGCTCAAAACGACTGGCATTTCCAGTTCTCGTCCCTTTTTTCCTAGTTTGTAGTCCAAGAAATACAAAGCGAGGTTTTTCTAATTGATTAGAAGTTTTTACTGTCCAGACATGTTTATTTGCTGCAGGCAGTAGAGGATATTCAAACAACTCCCAGGAACGATAGCACATAGAAATGGCATTATCTTTACCAATGAAATTTAGCAACTGAATTTTTTGTCTGTCAGATGCGATAACATATGGCACGAGCCACTCAATCTTCGTTAATTTTACTTTAAAATCTTCATAAGTATTAACACTACCGGCTGCAATTGCTGTCTGAATTACTGCATTCAGGTCATTTCTCGCTCTTGTGAGAATGAGTTCATGCTTTACATTAACTACAATTTTTTTATAGTCTTCTGCAAAGCCCAATATCATGCTTAGAGGAATGGAAACGTCAAAATTGCCCTCTTCATCCAGCAAAGATGCAGTTTCTTCTCGATTGCCAAGCCAGCCTGCATTTTCCAACATGAGAGTTTGATTTGCATCAAATGAAGCCCATCCTTTCATGACACTGTTCAAACCAACATTCTTACTTCTATCTATCTCTATGCCATTAATTTCATAGCGTATTTCATCAAACAGATGACAAATGCCATTATTGACGAAACGTGTTCTAGCTAATGCAGTTCCCTCAGATGTTCGAAGTTTTCCACATATATGGATAGAACTGCGCGATGGCAAGAGGCAGAGATCTTGATGTTGGATAGAAATACGAATTTCATCACTGTTATCAAAGCTCAATGTTGAGTATGGCTGATGAGCGTGAACCTCATAGTGCGCAATCGACTCATCGAATACGACACCTGATTGAATGCTTAGAATTTCGTCCATTTTTTAGGAAACAGCAAAAAATTACACACGTGTATTTTTTGATCGTACTTTTAGTCCCAGACTTCTGACGAACTGAATGCTCTGTCGTGTTAACGGTTTGACTTTCTTCCGTCGACTGATTGGCGCTTGACATTGTGGCTGACTAATATGCATACTTTTATGCTGATTGTATACAATTCCCATTATATCGATTTGATATGAAGTCGAATAGTAATTTCCTCACCTCGGAAATTTACTAAATTTCCATCTTGATCGACGATGCGAATTTGAAGATGGTCGATGCACTTGACACTAAGTGGCAGATATATAACGTGATTCGGAACTTCTAAAATTTTATATCCAGGAGGAACTCTTGGAAAAAACTCGTGAATCGTATGTTAATAACTTTTTTGTTATTAATATAAGCACCAGCGGTAATATTACACTCTACTCTTAGTGCATTGATTCTCAATATTTTTACTGGCATGTGGGAACTGTGCTGTATTTGTTTTTCTAGAATTCTAGGCTCGAATCCGAGAAGACGGCCTATTGAATCGTGAGGTGTAAGATCCAGTTGATGACTGCAATAAATTTCACTCCTAAGAGTATTATTGTTAGCTTTCAGCAAAAATTGAATTCCTTTTGACTTTAATGATTCTTGCAAAAAATCATTTATAGCACCAATCTCGTAACTGCCAGTAGGTAGAGTAATAATATCACCATTCACATGAAGCTTATTATTTGAAAAGTCAACGTTGGGAATCGAGTTGAATGTTAAAAGTTCAACTAATCCAAGAACAAAATTTTTATGTTTAGGTAATTCAATCGAAGGAAAATATTGAGCTTCTAAAACAGAAGATGTTCCAGAAAGACTCAGAGTAAAACTATCTTCCATGACTGATTAATAGCGTATGATGCATATTCGTATGCGTATAATTCTTTTATAGGTTTCCGCTTAGAAATTTGAGACAAAGGTGGCCACAAATAAATGTGTCAAAATTCTGATATCTCTTGTATTTTACTTCTTTCACATTGAAATATGACATGAGGTCTATGGGAGGATTAAGGTCACCAAAACTGTCAAAATAAATCACTTTAGAACCTTGTTTTTTATAGCACACCCAATGTGTGCCGTTATTTTGGTAATCATCCAAGTTAACAATTGCAGTTTCATTTGTCCATGGTCCATCGTCAGGAAGTTTATTTCTCATGAAAACACCTCGAAAATTTGGAATTTTTAGTATACGAGCATATTTCATGAGATCGTAGTCAGTTAGCGCACAGTCTGGCAAAATTAAATCGAAGTTTTTTTTTTTTTAGAAACAGCGCCACTACCGTTGTACGGTTTCATAAATAATCCCATCCCAGTTTTGTATGGTTTGAGATAAAGTCCTTTGCCCAGTGCAATGGCCTCCATTGTTTTATTATGCCTTTTACTTTCTTCATAATTTTTTTCTGCCGCTTTAGCGTTGTTTATTGCGTTAGCTATTCCAGCAGCTCCTCCTGCTAAAGCACCGGTTGCACTCAATCCCGCGAAAAGCGGTATGAGGAAAGGAAGAATTCCACCGATTTTCGAAGGAAGTGGAAGAACACGTGGAACTATAAGTTTTTTCTTGCCTCCAGCTTCTTTAACGGCTTGGCGTGCACCTTTCAATGCAGACTGAATAACCTTGCGAGAAGATTTACTCATTTTCATTGATTTTTTAGCTGCTGTCATTAACTTGTCAAATTTTAGTAGCTCCATTCCAGTTTTAGCTTTCATTTTTATTGTATTTGCAACCATGAAAGCGGTTGCTTTCTCAGCGAGACTAGCGTTTTTTGATTTTACGCGCTGCCAAGCTTTATCAGCAAGCTTCAAATCGGCTTCTTTACGATCTACACTTTTGTTAGCGTAAGCTACATCGTGTTCCTTACACGCCTGATTAAGAGGATTAATTCCTGGATCACCTCTTTTCAAGCGCTTTATCAAGTTAGTTCCAGGGCCGCAATATTGGTATCCTGGCACATGCAGTTCAAAAGGTAAGTTATTTATTACTTTATCAAGTAACCCAGAGCCTTTCTTCAGATGCTTCTTATTATTTTTATGTACAATCATCTCTCTTCGAGTGCTGATTTATAACTAAAATATGAGATATAAGACAGGACTTTTATATATCCAAGGCTCAATATTACACTTGACTTCGTCACGTAAACATGGATTTTACTGAACAAACTGTCAAACTGCCTGTTACAAATTTTGATTTTGGAAAAGAGAAGAGAAAGAAACGTCACGGAGAATTATTGCCTAATACTATAATAGCTGTCTTCTGCGGACCATCCAACTGCGGAAAAACTAACAGTTTATTGGCTCTTATTACACATCCCAATGGTCTTAAATTTGAAAATGTGTACGTTTACTCTAAATCCTTAAATCAGCCAAAATACCAATTTCTCGAAAAATTATTGGAGACGATTGAAGATGTGACATATCGACCATTCAGTGAACATGAATCTGTGGTATCTCCTGATGAAGTTTTGCCAAATTCAATCATGATTTTTGATGATATAGCCTGTGAGAAGCAGGATAGTGTCAAAGCATTTTTCTGCATGGGAAGACACAAAAGTGTGGATAGCTTTTATCTTTGTCAATCATATGCTCGTATACCGAAACATCTGGTTAGAGATAATATAAATTTTCTAGTGATTTACCGTCAAGATGACGTTAATCTTAAGCACATCTACGATGATCATGTGAATACAGATTTAACATTCAACGAGTTTCGAAACCTTTGCTCTAACTGTTGGAAAAATGACAAGTATGGATTTATTGTCATTGACAAAGATATAGAGATGAGTGATGGTAGATATCGGAAAGGATTCGACTGTTTTGCAGTAAAAAAGGAAGTGTAAATGTCAATCTCATCAGTTTGATTATAGCAGTCATCACAACATCATGTCCGACTTTGAGAAAGAAAAAAATATTGTTAGTGAACTTATGAAAGCTCGCGAAGCAATTAGAAAAAAATGCTCTCTACTCAAACAAGAGAGAGAAGATGTGGAAAAAGCTGTTGCTGATACATTGAAACCTGTCATTACACCGCTTGAAAAACTCGTTGGCTCAAAAATGCAAGCTTTACAATCTTCTAATTCCAACATCTGTACTATTGCTACTCCTATCAACAAAAGAACTACTATTTCTACTCCGATCAATAAAAGCATAAAAAAAGCAAAAAAACAAATGAATTTTGACAAATCATTGTTTTCGAGTTCTACATTTGATGATGATACTGCTGCTGCAGCTGCTGCTGCTGGTAATGAGATTGATATATTCGACAAAGATGATGATGATGATGGTCCTTCAATAAATGACACATTGATGAATTCATCTTTTAAATCTGCATACGACAAAAGTGAAACAACTGACTTTTTGGCAATGTTGAATGAGAGTCGTAGTAAAATAGACAATGTATATGGTGTACGACAAGTGGATGGAGTGTATATGATTGGCGATTCGGAAATTAAATTTGATGATCAAAACATAAAAGTAAAAGGTATTAATTATCCTAAAAGTGTCGGACTAATGGAATTGCTTTTCAAAAAACAGCCTGATGATAATGTTTTAAGTTTGTCGGATCATCGAAATTATCGCAGTATATTGGAGGCAACAAACGCTCACCGAAAGAAACACAGTAAAGATGAGGATTTGCGCACATCGAATAGTAGAAAATATCGATCAATTATAGAGCCAATGTTTCGCAGTTGTCGAAAACATAAAAATAAAAGTGGAACCGGACTCATTCCTAAATATAAAATAGCAAAGAAAAATTCATCCATAGATCTAGTTTACTGGGACGATCCGAATTAACTTGTTGATCGACTTAGATTATTAATTGCTGAACGAGCTGCCGGAAATAACAATCACACCAATGAAATTCATTCGATTATTGAGGAGTTGCGTGAAGCTGGACATATATATTAACACGTGCAGATTTCTTATTCAATCAGTAGTATCATGAGTCTCGACGTGTTTGGAAGAAAGTTGGAGGGCTCGCAAGTAAGTCGCGGACCTCCTGGCATTGGATTCAACTTTACACCAGATGGAAATTTTGATTTGGAAAAGAAGCGACTTTGCAATGTAGGAGAGCCTACTGATTTGAATGATGCAATCTCTTTGCATACACTGAAAACCATTCTTCAATCTGAAGTAAATTATTTATCTTCAAAACTTGGTGTAATTGATGAAGCTATACAAAAATATCAGGAACAAATTATTACATTTCAATCAGAGATGGATACAGCAGTGCAATTTCTTCATAGTATATCCATGCAAAACAAATCTTCTATTGAATCTATTATAAAAGAATTGAATAGACAGTTAAAAGTCACTATAGTAGACATTATTGAAGATGGAGCATCAAAAAGTAGCTGAAGAGTTGCACAAACCAGCACGTCGCAAGTACAAACGGAGGAAATATGACATACGCGGTATAGATGAGACTTGGCAAGCAGATCTTGTAGAAATGTTGCCTTACGTCAACGAAAACAAAGGTTTTCGATATCTACTCACTGTCATAGATATCTTTTCAAAGTATGCATGGGCCGTTCCAGTTAAGATGAAAAGCGGCATCGATGTCACTCAAGCTATGAAGTTGATTATGAAAGAAGGTCGTACACCATCAAATCTACAAACTGACCAAGGAAAAGAATTTTACAATACAAATTTTCAAAGTCTCATGAAAAAGTGCAAGATAAATCACTACTCATCTCATAGTAATCTTGATGCAAGCATATGTGAACGTTTTAATAGAAGATTAAAAAATGTAATGTGGATAGAGTTCAGCAAACAAGGAAGTTACAAATGGTTAAATATTGTACCTAAGTTACTCAAAGCTTACAATTCGAGAAAACATCGAACAATAGGAATCGAGTCTAAAAATGTTACATCGGCAAATGAAAGTGAGATTCTAAAATGTTTTTCGAATCGAAAGGATAGAAAATTAACGCTCAAACGAAAGCCAAAATTTAAAGTTGGAGACAAAGTACGTATAAGCAAGATAAAACAAGTTTTCGAAAAAGGTTATACTCCAAACTGGTCTACAGAAATTTTTACAATAACACGTGTTGCTAAAACAAATCCTGTAACTTACCATCTTAAAGATTATCATGATGATCCTGTGGCTGGTGGTTTCTACGAGATGGAACTTCAGAAAACTAAGTATCCAGAAGTTTACTTGGTTGAAAAGGTCTTGAAAAAAAGTGGGAAACGTGTATTTGTTAAATGGATGGGATTTGGCAGTGAACATAATAGTTGGATAAATAAAAGTGAAATTCTTTGAAATAAAATGAGAGGATTACAGATTTAGTAGTAGTAATCATTAATAATGCATATGTATTTTTATAAATAATATATTTATTTCATTTATTATATGTACAAGTTTAAGAGAATAAAAAAATGTATTTACAAATAAATCTGTATCTCTTTATTATATTTACATCTCTCTCGCTGTACTAATTTTCAAATTTAAAACAATTTCCACCAAGATACGTGGCAAATAGAGACAACTTGTTTGCTGCGTCGCAGAGCTGGTTGTAGAACACTTCATTCTGTATCATGGCTGATGAGATTTTCTCCGGTAAAAAGACTTGGAAGCTTGATTCCATTTCAGCAACTATCTTCCGACCATATCTCGTGTTAACCTCTTTTAATGAGGTGATCATATACCGATGATTTTTTTCCAACTCCGTCAGCTTCTTTCTTAGCAAGAAGTTGCTTTCAGCAATCTTGTTAAGTGCTGATAGATCCATTCTAGAAAAAGAGGAAAAAAGTAATATTAGTAAAATGAAATTTTTATACAAGTTTTCGGTAATTCGAGTGTAAACTTACTTTAAGAGTCTTGGAGTTTTGCTTTTTTTCTACTAGGTTGGCAGACTTCAGCTTCTTCGACTACTCGAATGTGCTCCTCAGCCTCTTGCACCGCATCATATAGCCAATTCCCCTCCACGATGTCTGCCCTTTCCATAGCCTCCTGCAGTATATCATTCGTCATTGGTCTTTCCCTCTCCATGGTTGGATCCTACTCATACGAAAACTCCTCAATCATATCCGTAGACCATTCAATCTTTACATCAGCTCGTTCAGATCCCCTCTCTACTCTTGCCGAGCTGTTGTCATTGGCTCGTTTGACTCCCCTCTCCACTCTTGCTGGGCTGTTGGCATTGAATCCCCTCTCCACTTCATTTTCCCTCTCGACTTCAAGTACAGCTTGCGCCATCTGTTCATCTATAACTCTGTAGTGTCCCCATGGTAAAGTATCGGTACTACCCGGTAGAATAAATCGCTTATCGTCATGAGGACTTAGAGCAATTTTGTTCTGTTTCTCAGTGTGTACTATGTGCAATTTTGAACGAATATTACACTGTTCACGTTGTATGATTATGAGATCTTCTAGACATTTCCGATAATCCTCAAAAGTTTTTTTAACAACACTAGATTTTATATCTTTAGCTTTTTTAATGGTTTCTCCTCCTTCTATTAAAATGCTATACATTTTACTTCGTAATCCTATAAATTCTGTGATGATCTTTCCACAGCATTCATCCTTCATCACCCCAAGAACTTTCTTGTTTACCCGAGGAATACCATACGGATTATTTTCATTGTAATCAGAAGTATCAAATCTTTCAATATCTTCTTTCATTATTTTGTACATGTCAACGTCCTCTACTTCGTATATCAAACTATCGGTGTCTGTATAGAGTAGTTTACATTTATCTCCAATACGTTTTTTCATATACGAGTAATGAAAATCGTAAACTAACGTCTTGGATAAATCAAGAATGCTAAGACCAACGTATATCGGTTTCTTGATTGTAATACTCGTTCTCTTCATCTGAATAGCGACTAGATTTTCTTTTTTTTTTTTCATTTGATTTTCATCAAATATGGCACAGCTGTGAAAATTTGGCTGAGCTATGCGTGCTTCTGCTCCATATCTGCCGGTAAATTTATTAACTAATTTTACATCAACTCGAGATCGCTCACGTTCGATACACTTTCCATACACCGCGTTAATTAACAATTTGTAAAAGAGTTTTTCAAACTCATTCTTTGATTGCTTTCTTTTTTCTGTGTTCAGTTCAACGTAAGGCTTGAGCCAAGCCTTCTGCTCAAATCTCAAAAGTCTATGCACTTTTTTCAATCGAAGACCATTATCTAGTGCTTGTTTGATAGCTCGATAATGTATCACATACCTTTTTTTATCATAAAGTGTAGTGAGAAGTTTCTTCTGTTTCGAAACAGGTGGTGTACGATGCTCAGCACAGAAAGGTAAATCTCGATGATCCTCATGAATTTTCTCTGGATACTCCAAGTCTACAAGCAATATATCCCTCATCTGAATCAGGTGCTGTATTGTAGAAGTTTGGATTCGACTCATAATCAACCCACTTGAACTTTCCTACTGGTAAATGCTGCACCATTGCCCATCCATACAGATTATTTATGTCAAAGTATAATAAAGTTTTCATTTTTTCTTCTTTGTTATATGAAGCACCCATGTATGGATTATTTGACTTGGCGTAACGATTACAACATTGACTTATTCCGCCTCGTATGCCTGCTTCAATAAACAGCAGCATGTCAATGTCCGTCAAAAGCTCTAATTCAACCTTTGTCATTTTAAGAGCAGCTGAAAAAGTTAGTCCCGGTGTAGTGTAAAAGTGTGCTGGACATAGACCGTAAGCTTTAAGAGATGTTTCCCGAAAACTTTCAAACACGTCAGCTAGTAGCAATACATCGGTTTTTAAATAAAGATCCGAATATTCACCTAAAGTTTTTACATTAAATGTATTCCAGACTTGAACAGCTTGTTGATAGTCTTTATCAGAAATGTGAGAGTCAGAGTTTATTGTAAAACTCTTTCTTTTCAGGCAGTTTTGTTAATGCAAGTTTATCTAATTCATCCACAAAGTCATATGGAAATATTCCTTTTCGTCTAAGAAGATTGATCTTTTCATCAGTATATCCATCTGATTGGAACTCCTTCACTGCTATAGGCACATTTTCTAAGTATGAAGAAAGTTTTTCTAACGATGATGGTAAAAAACGCCAAGAATCTATGAACCTAAAACTTATGGCACAGTCATCTATATGCTTTGTAAAAGAAATATATTTTTCCTTATTATGCGGTATGAGAGTAACTCGTCCTTTCAATAATGTAGAAATAGCGATCTCTTTCAGAATAAAGTGTGTGTCGTAATTGAGGTTATGAAAAACGACAGGGATAAATGATGAATCTTTATAATTTAAATTGCACGAATTATGAGCTGCACCTCTGAAACTGAAGAAAAGAAAAATGATTTTTATTTTATATTCAAATTAAATTAATTTTATTACTTAGAGAAAGTGATAACATACCGTCCAGTGAGGTGGCAATGATCTCGTACCGCAAGTTCGCCATCACGAATAGATTTTCGACATATGTGACAAACAGTTGATCTCTGGAATGATAATTCTTCTAGATCCGTAAGTCTCATTGGCTTTGGATTCTTATAGAGATTATCTATCTTCTCACTTATTGATTTTAATTCTTTTACAAACCATTCAGCAGGTGACTCGTTGTTTTCACTATTTTTTCTATACGATTTATAACCACATAATTTGTTATTAAAACTGCATTGCAAGTAGTATCCAATGCTGAATGCTTCATGAAGTTGAAAAGCTTTCTCATTCTCTGTCGGTTTTAATATACATTCGAAGTCTGCGTATATCACGAAAGGAACTTTTTCACTCTTACTGAAATCTTCGAATTTCAAAATGTTATTTTCTTCATTAGGTAGATTGATTCTACAGTTGTTTGAATTTTTACACTGATTTTCATGAATTTTTAATCTTGCTTCACAATAAAAGACTTGTAAACATAATTGACCCAATAAAAGGCGAGACATACTTTTTATCCATACATAATGATATTTAGGAGGATTTCCATCATCATCACAATTATTTTCTTCGTACTCATCTATGTAGAAATCTTGAATGATAAGCACGTTTACATGCTTTTCTTTCTTTTCAGCTGTAACATGACAAGGTGACACTTCAAACTTTGCTCCATACATTCTTAGCATGTATGCATTTACTGACAGATGATTAAGTTTTTCAAATTTTGGAATATCTTTCAGTTTTACAGGAAACTCAATGTTATCAAACTTCAATTCATTTTCATATTTCTTATAATGATTCACTCGAAAAGCATTAGTTTCACTAGGATGTAGTGCTGAAAGAACTGCGTACTTGAAACACTGATTGTCATTGTTTTGCGCGTTTACACACGCTTTTTTTTCGCTAAAAATGATGGAAGTGGTATGTATGAACTACCTTTAATTGGTGAATATTTTTTTATATTTATGCATAAACTTATAATACTCTTTAGACTCCAACCAGAATCTTTTTCTTGAAATTCTTCTATTTGTGATTCAATGGAATCTTGGATGTTCACTTTGAACCATTCTTTCAAATCTGTTGACATGAATATGGTAACACTTTCAGTCGTAAAATATTTAATATCTGTCGTTTCTTCACCACTCTTCTGTATTATAAATTCAGCAATGAAATCTGAATTAACTTTTAAAGCATTATACTCTTCTAAACAAGCATTGATCTTTTCATTAAAAATCATCTGAGCATCCTTCATGAAGCTCAAAATATCTACATGTTTTATATTAACAATCACACCTGTTCTAATCCGATTTTGAAAAGCAGACTCTACGTCACGCCACTCAACTCTAGCCTCTGCTTCTTCAGCTTCTAAACTGCCTCCTCTTTGCAATCGTTGTTCAAATTCAACTTGCACGCATGAGAGATGTGTCATACAAGTCTTTTTGTTTTTCACCTCTAGTAAGATCCGATTTTTTAATTTTTTCACTTAATTCTTTAATTGTGGTATTGCACATATCTAGCCAATAATGAATATCGTTAATGCTTAGATTATGTTCACTTTGTAATGTATCACGAAGTAGTTGAACGAGATGTTCAAAGAAGCTCATTGACGCCATCGTGTTTTTTTTTCACTACAGTCTCTCACTTTAACTATATCTTTACCACATTAATTGCGAACTGTGATCGTCTAAGGAAATGCTTCCTTTTAAAGGAAAATCTATGGAAGAAGAGGTGGAAAAGAGAGTAAAGAGAGGGGAAAATTTTCTCTGGAAGGAACGCATTTTTTATAAATATTTAAGTCGTGGACCAATGGTGAAGAAGAAAAGTTTTTTTGGAGTAGAGAGGGAAAAATTTTAATGGGAAGGGATGATTTTATCCAATAAAGAAAAATCTGTTCTTTGTTTTCTCGTTTCAACCAATGAGGTGCAACATATTTTTCCTCTCCACCTAAAACGAGGTGGAGTTTCTTGCTTAAAAATTTTTGGTGAGTCGACTTTCTTCATATTCTCTAATTTTGCTTCCTCGAAAACTGAACAAGATGGATAGAGCTACTGATTACGAAAATTTTTTTAAAAATTATATACTGCAATGTGCTGATGAAAATGCGTACATATGTGATGTGCAAGGTTTTAAAAGAATTTGCGAAGATTCTTTTATTTTTAAAGAAATTAGTTTTTTGAATATGAAGAAAACTGCCTTACCGACTTCCTACCTATTTAAACCACCGATAACGTGGGAAGAGCTGTCTGCCGAGGAAAAGTGTATGAGCCAATGGTTAGAAAAGTCTCACCATGGAATAGCATGGGATGCTGGCGATATTCCTAACAATCGCCTTCAACATATTTTACAAATATGTACGCAAGGTGTAGAACGATTGTTTGTTAAAGGCGAGGAAAAAGTCCAATGGTTAACATCACTCATACCAAATGTGTAAGTTATTCATGCTTTTTCATACTCTATCTATACTTTAACTATACTTTTTCATACTTTTTCATACTTTTTCATACTTTTTCATACTTCATCTATACTTTTTCATACTTTATCTATACTCTTTCATACTTTTTTCATACTTTTTCATACTTTTTTCATACATTTTTCATACTTTATCTATACTTTTTCATATTTTTTTCATACTATATCTATACTTTTCATACTTCTATAATAATATATTATTTTTTATGTTTTTTCAGTGCTATCTGCAATATCGACAAATTTGGTGCTCCTTCATTACACAACTTACGTTACAATGCGCATTATTATTGTTTAAACCACGATTTATGCATAAGAAAAAAGCCTATGTGCGCTATGCAAAATGTGTTAACTTTACGATCATGGCTACATAATTTAATACATGATAAAATGAGATAGGATGAGGTGGATGTAAAAACACAATGTACATGTTTATATTTTTCTCAATAAAAAAAATAATTTTTTACCATATATTCTTTTTTCCCTGCTAGAAAAACCCTATAAATTATGGTTGGGGGAGGGGGTCAAATATCGGTAGATATTATCGAGATCTTTCCTATCAGGGTGTTTATTTATTTATTAATAATATAAATAATATAATAATATAAATAATATAATTTATTTATTAAATAAAAATAAACAATAGATAAAAAAATATTACAAATTACTATTTTTATCTTAAAATAATATATTAAAAATAATAAAAATACAATCAAATTAGTCTAAAATTATATTTGTAATTATACGCGGCATGCATTTGCCGCTATTAGCACCGGTGTTGTTGCTCGTGCTCGTATTACTGCTGGTCGGTGCTTTCGGCATCAAACTTTTTTTCAGTAGCCCATTCTAAGTGGTCAACCATTATCAACATTATATGCGCGAGATGTTGATGTGTCTCCTGGTGCTTCTCCTTCAGCTGCTCCTATCGCTATCGCTGCTGTTGCTGTTGCTGCTGGTGTTGCTGCTGCTGCTACTGCTGCTGCTGCTGCTGCTCCGTGAACTCTTGTTGTGAACCATTTTTTCACTTTTAAATGTTGTTGATGTGAGGAAAAATGATGATGAGCTGAACTGACGAGATCCAGCATGTCGCGAGCTATTTATTTCCAAAAAGGTGGGCGAGTCCATTTTCCCACCACTTTGCAGGAAAATTTCGGAAAAATGTTACTCTCCTCCCTCACATTATCTTAGCCAATAGCGAAAAATTAGAGTGATTTAATTACTCAACCCGAAAACTCGAAAAACCGCGCCCAATCGTAAAAGCAAAAAATATTTACTGTACTAAGGATAAGAAATATTCTTGGTTGTAAATTTTTTGACCAAAACATCCTTTCCGATAATTGTTAATGGAGGAAATCTTTATCTCAGAGTTCCCATGTATTATGTCCGTCCATAACCGACGTTCGCTCATTAAGAAAATGTATACAAATCGTCCCTTTCGCAGGTATACGCAATACGTAGCAGCATGCGCTTATATGTATACTATAGGCAAGCGTCCGCTTGCAGGGTTGCAGGTATACGCATGTATCAGCTGGCAGAAATATAGAACACTTTGCTTATACGTATGTGCAACGCAGCAACACGTGCTTATGTATACACGATAGACAAGCGTCCGCTTACAGGGTTGCAGATATATGTATATGCAACCGCTCGCTTGCAAGTCCACACAAAGAGCCGCTTATACGTATAAGGGTCCCTCCCTCTCGTAGGTATACTCTCATGTATTTGCTTATACGTAAAAAATAAGAGTATATAAATGATGCTCACGCTAATTGCTTTGAGCACACATTTTTTGTGGTTGTATATGTAATTATGGCCATTTGCAGAACCCTCAGCTATACATACTATTTTTTATAGTTTTCTCAAAGCTGCTAATCCATTTTCATGTGCGTGGATAAGATTATATTTTTCCTACGCAAACACTCAAGTCTTTAAGCGAGCGAGAGAGAAAGCGATTCCCACCTCTGCATATTCTAGCTCTCCCCTTTCTCGTCCCTCTCTCGCATCGGAGAAGGAAAGACTCTCTATCCTTATACACGCTATAGATTCTAGATCGCTCGAGGGAAGGAACACTCTCCCTTCAAAAAAAAAGAAAAAAGGCGGGCATGTGCGGCCCTGCAACCGGGGAAGGGAGACTCTATGCTTATACACATATAGGCATTCTGTCCCCTTTTCGAACTTTTCGGCCTCGGAGAAGGAAGATTTCCTATCCTTATACACAGTGTGCGTTCTAGCACACTCGAGGGAAGGGACACTCTCCCTTTTTCATCCCCTCTTCGACCTTTTTGGCATCTGAGTAGGGAGACTTCCTATCCTTATACACAGTGTGCGTTCTAGCACACTGGAACGGGGTGGGGGGTGTGCCAGTATGCCTGTGTGCCAGTATGCCTATAGCCTATCTACTAATATGTAGAAAAAATTATTTTTTTAAAAATTTATATCAATTAATTTTTGCATACTCAAAAACTCTTAATAAGTATACGAATATAATATATGCACAAAGTTAAAATAGTTATCAATTGCATATCACGTTGTAACATATAAAAAAAAAATGTTAGTTGTTCACCAATAAACAAAATGAAACGGGCATGGCAAGTTACGTAGTAAGTATCTTGAGAGTTGTTCCTAATTGATCATTATATAAGTTAACTTTAAGTCAAGTAAGCCCTTGATTGAACAAAACAATTTTTTTTGCTTCATTATGATTAAATATAATAAACTTGACTTTGTTTGATTGATTTCAGTTCTATTTTATCTGTAATTTCATTGCTTACATTTAGTATATAAATTGTAGTTTCCGTTACTGAATTATTAATATTATTGATGTATTTAAAACTTGACTATTTTCCATCGATCTCATTTCTTTTGTAATCCATGATTACATTTATTACATAATTTGCTACAGCATTTGTTAAGTCACAATTAATTTTGACAAATAAAAGAATTGTTGTAATATCTGAAATGCTACGTGATTAACATCCATGATAATTTTGCGAAATAGGGTAAACAGCCTAGTAGATAGACAGTTAAGGAAATTCCCACCTTGACTGTCGTATTTTAAAAATAAAAAATATATTCATGCACATGTAAATACTTATAATGTTTAATAGAAACCCCCTAATTTAATTTAGAATAACTTTTATAATATTATAAGCATTATTTAAAAGAAAAATGACAAATTTAGGAAAAAAATGCAAAAACCCAGTAAATTGACAGAAAGACCAGTAGATAAACAGCAGCAGGCCAATAAATAGACACCTGAAATAATTTGAACAAAGCCACATAAATTTAAACAATTTGCATTTATTTAAATAATGACAAATCTAGAGGAACAATATTTTCTTGAATATTGGTGTCGATTGCTTGCAATGAACCAACGCGTACAGCATTTTGAATACATTTTTGTTTTTTAACATTGTTATTTTCTACTTTATTCTTGATTTTTTCTTCTTTAATTTTTATTTTTTCTTCTTTAATCTTGATTCTTTCTGCTCTATTGCGTTCTCTTTCCTCTCTGAGTATTTGCTGCTGTTTTTCCTTTTCTTCTTTTTTAATTTTTCTTTGCAAAGCTTTTTCTTGAGCTTCCAAAGCTTTTCTTTCCTTCTCTGCCTTTTCTTTCATTTGCCGCTCTCTCCATTGCGAACAGGTAAATACACAAGGCATGGGTTTCGATTCTTTTTTAGTTTTATCCTTGGAAACTGGAGGCGATGGCCAAAGCAGATGCTTATCCCAGACATCTGAAGAACTTATCTCTTGCTTCAGATCTACAGGAATGGTATCGCTAGAACCATAAAACAAAATATTATAAGAAAAGAATATATGAATTTTTATAGCTTTAAACTTACAATTAGTACTATTTTCTATAAGTGTAGGTTTATTCGAAGGACTGCTATGACTATAAACAATATCAACTTCAGTCTTATGCGTTTCAGTCATCTTTGGATCATCACTCGTGCCAGTCATGCTTCTCGCAAAATTATCACATTTATTTGGACTAGGAATAATGATTACAGCATCACTCGACTGATCTATACTAGTATTCAGTGTAGAGTCAGCTGTCACACTTAATTCTTCTACGGAACTTAGATTACTTAAATCTATTATAGGAATACTTGAAATATCTATGTCTTGGTTGTCGTTTACTACCTCCATAGCCTCTTCTGCAGTCAGGATTACTACTTGCGTTACATATGTGCTATTCATTGGCTCTTCATGAATACTATTGTTCGCACTCTCTTCCATCACTAATTGACTTTCTTCTGCGATGCCCAACTCTTCAATATTACTGTCATTCTGATCTTGTGTCACATGTTGTTGCTGTTCAGCATCGTCGTTGGTTTCTTAAAGCTTTTCAATGCACGAATTCCACAAAAAATACACTGGATCATCACAATTTTGATTTTTACTTCTTGTTTCACTGAACTTTTTAAGAGTCTCTTCATCTATAAAAAAATCCAGAAACTTTTTTGCTGAAATAAAATCACTGCGTTCCAGGGGTTCTTGTGAGGCTTTGGCATTTATTATTTTTTGGCGACGAGCTGAAATGCATCTGTCATAATCGACAGGATCTGGATCAAACGGATATAATCCACACTTTTTAAATCCACTCTTGATGGTATCAATACTCAATTGATCGAACGCCTTCTTGAATAATGGAGCAAAGGTTGCCTTTGTTATGGAAGACTGCGTCTCTTGCTTATAAAGTTGTACTGCCTCTCTTCATTTATACTTCACAGCTCTGAACACTGCAACGTCACAAGGTTGTATGATGTATGATTTCATGTTTTATACAAAAGTCACTAAGTTAAGTGATAAATGTGACTTGTGTCCATCAAGGAAATAAATCACTGGAAACTGCACTTTCTGTTGAACGCACCAAGGATAAAAAACATTTGCCATGTACTCATAAAAGGTACTCGAGACCATCCATCCTGACTCTGATCGCCCAGCTGGTACTGATTTAGTAAGATGAGCTGGTATTCTTTTGTAGGGGAACATCACCATGGGAGGAACAGATGCACCAGCAGCAGAGAACGAGCACAGCACAGTCACACACTCTTTTTCTTTACCACAAGAAATTTCATAAAAGTTCCGTTCTTTTGTTGGTCCCAAGAGTTTCCCACTCTTTGGACAAAGCTGAAGTCCAGTTTCATCGCCATTGAAAATACTTTCTGGTCTCTCCAATACGTTGCACAAATTATTTTCCTCCAGGTAACTTCTTACTTCTTTAAACCAATCTCTCAGTTTTTCTTCAGTTACACTTGCTCGACTTTTTGAGATCAGTTCAGTCTGCTTTTTCTTGATTTCTGGGTGACGTTTGAGGAATAGCTTCATCCACTTATCTCCTGGCTTATTATTCTTGAATATGGAGTCTCGCTTTTCATCATCCAGTACTTTCTTGACAGCAACTTTAACTTCATCCTCACGCATTGGAAAGCCTAGTCGAGCTTTGTCCAAAATCCACTTTACCAGACGCATCTCTTCAGCTTCAAACAAGATTGTGCTTGGACCCTTCTTGGCATGAAGTGGAACTATTCCTTTCAACTTGACGAAGAGTGTTGATCTGGGAATGCTGAACTCTTGGGCGACTTTTCTTAAAGATTCTCCTTTTTTGCACTTCTCCACTGATCTCTCCAGGTCACTTTCAGAATAATTGTATAGTTTGTATGCTCGTTGTTTCGGTGGCATCTGTAAATATATCACACTTATAAATAATATAGGTATTTTTACTAGCATGCTCGTTTACTTTAAAAGATTAAATGACTAAGCAAACGCGTCTATCTATGGGTTTAAGGTTATGAACGGCGGCCCATTCGATAGACGCTGATTATTCAAACATGCTATATTAAATATAAACTATTTTTATATCTACTGAAAGCTAATTTTAATAGAAAATGAATGATGTATCACTTACCGTTTGTTGAAGAAAAGAAAAGCTCCGTTTTGAGGAAAATCACAGTTCATCCACGGCATGGCTTTACGAAGCGAGCACCAACGTACGTTCCGGAGCAATAGTCCGATAGTCAATATTTTTTTACGCGCGAAATTCAAAATTTTTTAAAGTAATTTTTTTTTTTAATGGAAGTTAAAATTCTATCGTAACAAATAAAATACAAACTAACCTATTTTCACTTTGTAATTATTTACAATAATTGATTAATTAAAAAAGTGTCTATTTACTGGTATGTGTTTATCTACTGGGCTGTTTACCCTACATCAAACTTGCCTAACCTTTTACTTTTTTAAAAGTTAGTTTTTTTTAGAGATTAAATTGTACGGCTATCTCTATTATTTGCTTTTTTGAATCTTCAATTTTCTCTTGCTTTTTATTGATTGGCCCCTCTATTTTATTTTCTTGTGTTTGTGTCGGTTTCGGATTCGGTGTTCTATTGCTTATTGATTGCTCGATACCCCCGACTGGTAACGAGCATCCTGGTAGTTTAAAGAATCTCCGGACTTATTTCTGGCATTTTTGTTATCTTGTCTATTACGGTCATTGTTATGATATGCTATTATTGTTGCCTCTAACGTCGTTGCGCCTACTGTCAAATCCTCTGTCGTTTCGCCGATTATCAAAATCCCGGTTGTATCGACGATTTTCAAACCCACGATCATTACGCCTGTTGTATCCTCCGTTTTCGAGCCGATTATAATTTCGATTGTCGTCTCTATCATTTTTGTACGTATTATTGTTGCTATAGTTCCTGTCATTGTCTCGATTATCGTACCCATTATCGTTGTTATAGTTTCTATTACCGTCTCGATTATTCTACCTGTTATTGTTGTTATAGTTTCTATTGTCCCCACCGTTACGTTCCCCTGAATATCTGCGCACGTTGTTCTTTTGATAAGCGCCGTTTTGCTTTCCGTTATTTTCTTGGGGAGCGCTATTATTCTGCGTCCCGTTGTTTGCTTGCGGTGCAGGTATGACGTACGGCATCGGGGCTGGGGTGGGTATGGGGAAGGGGGTATATACTACTGTTTGAGCAGCGGCAACGGGTGCTGACGCTAGCTATTCAAGTTTTTGTTTACTGAGACGTCCGTTATTTATCGCGTTTTCCAGCGAGATTCATTCAACGTAGGTCTGGCCCGGTATGTTACAATATCGACATTTCTTTTCCTTGTAGTCTTTCTCTAAGTGGCCCTGTTGCCGACAATGGTTACAAACGCTCATACCCGTAGTGTACCTGACAGCTTCGCTGGCTATTGGCGTGGCCTTCGGTTCATATACTGCCTTTGCGATTTTCATAAGCTCGGCTGCCCACGACGGAATTTTAGTACTGTCTTCGCGAATTGGATCAGGTTGCTGACTGTACGCGCGGCGCGCGCTAGTACGGTGTTCGAATGCTACGGCCTCTATAATAGCTTCTCTGAGACATAGTGGGTTTTTTGAGCGAACTTGGTGTTGTAATTCCCCGTTTAGACCGAATAAAAATTGTTCGAGGGCCTCCTTATCGGCGTTATTTTTATAAGTAGCTCTGTCACAGTTGCGCATATCGCGGTTCGCGTCATAGATGTTTAACAATCGGTTGTGCAATGTTTGAATTACTTTAAGGTCAGCTAAAACTTTGTCCGCTCCGCCAACGCCGCTATACTGCGTAGTTAAATCGAGGTATCGTAAGTTAAATCGTAGGTCGAGAATCTGTACGTGCATTATTTAGGATTAGTTAATAATTACTCTAGAAGGGCGATAAATGGAGCCAAAGCGCACGTGAAACTAGTAGAATATTATTCAGAACTAAGTTCAGACGTAGATGAGGACGACATTGAGATGTTAGAATTATAAAACTAAGCTTAGTATAAATAAAGAGTTTCAGTAATATGCGCAATGTAACACATCATTTATTTTTAATAAATAAAAATTCATTCGTACACATTCATTAATTATTTTTTAATAAATACCTGTGAAAAAAATTTTCCCACCAATAACAAATATACAGGGTGTTTCATTTTAACTTAGACAGCTGAATAACATGACAAATTGCAATCTAATCAAAAAATGTTTCAGACAAAAGTTGTTGGGAATTGAGGGGCTGACCCTTCTGTGACCTTGAATATGTCCTTGAACTTCATTTTCAAGGTCATTTGAAGGTCAACTTTTGTTTTTTGAATATAACCCCCTATTTTTGTCTGATAGAATTTTGAGTTATAATAGTGTTAAAAAATGATCTACAAGTGTTCTGATAGTTCTAATGTGACTTAGTGATTGAAACGTATTACTTAGATTTAAGTATTAAAATATAAATATAAAAATTTAATTGAAACAAATTTATTAATTTTAAAAATTTAGAACAAAACACTAAATACAAATATTAACAAATAATATCAAATTATTATTAATAAACATTATTAATTTTTGAAAAAATAATATATAATAATAATTAATAATCAATATTAGATAAATCAAAAAAATTTTAATTCATGTCCAATACATGTAAATAAATACAAATAATAGCTAATAATAACAAATAATATCATTGATCTTTATTAATTCTTGAAAAAAATATAAAATAATAATTAATAATAATTAACAATATTCGATAAATCGAAACCATTATAAATTCTTAAAAAAAAAAATAGAAATAACAAATAACGGGAAATAATAACGAATAAATTTGTCCGAATCTGGACTACCATTATTTCTATTATTTTTATTATTTTCTATTATTTTTTTATTATTCTCTATTATATAATGCTTTTTTTCTTTATCATTCATTATGGGTTGTGGTTTGTGAATATATGTAATAATTTTTTTTATATTCTATTATTTCTTATAAATTAAAAATACTTCCACAAGATATTGGATTCGAACCTGACTCTGTGGATTTACTTGTGCTGGCCAATGTGTGTTTGCATAATTTTTTAATGGCTTGAACTCAAAAACAAGTCCGACAGATGTATTGTCCTCAGAAACCAATTCACCAGGAAAATATGGATGAAACGAACCTACCAGAAAATATTGGACAAACTCATACTCAAGCAGATGCCACTGTAGCACATAATATGAGTGATGAAATTGCACAATATTTTCTTTCACCTGAAGGCGAAGTCAGATAACAGTATGAGTGTATCAGTCGTGGCAAATACGAAGATACACGAGAAGTAAATTAATGTAAATTGTATTTTTCTAAAATGTAAACGAAAATGTAAATAAAAGTAGTACAAGTGAGAAAATTATTGTATAAATTTTCAAATTAACACAGTCAATAGAATCTTATTCGAATGTATATTTAACATTCAAAAGAAATACATTATTTCTTTAAACTATATTTATAATTTCTAAGAAACAACTTTTATATTTATAGTCTATTACAGTTATAATATTTTTTCATTTGGTATTGCATGAATGACTATCCCAGATACTTAAAATAAATAATTTAAATGCAAATATTAAATAATAATATAAATAATACTTAAATCTGAGTAATACGTTTCAATCACTAAGTCACATTAGAACTATCAGAACACTTGTAGATCATTTTTTAACACTATTATAACTCAAAATTCTATCAGACTTGTGGAGTACTTATTTTTTATTTTGATTGTCTACTCAGACTAGGCGGAGCTGAAGAGAAAAAGAAAAACTAGGATGATTCTTCGCTATTATCATCATCTATCAAGCACTTCATAATTTGCTTTCTTTTGTTTTTAACAGAAGAAGGACTCATTTCATTGAGTCTTGTTGCTACAAGTTTGCCCACTAATGCATAACAATCATAATCTTGACCATCAGCTATTTCGTAGTCTTTCTTGACTGATACGGTAGGCCTGTTCCCTTTGTTTATGATTTGCATAAAACTATTGTGCTCACTTTGTACACTAGTGAAAGCCGATGTTACCATATCACCAGTTTTTCGCTTTTTACGCCTTTGATAATCCGGTAAGAATCTATTTTGAATATCCTTTGTAGACTCATTGTTGACATTTGTATAAGAAATGCAAAAAAATTTTACAAGATTATGATCCAACAATTTAAGTATTAATAATGTTAGAAAAAATATATTTGCATACTTTCTATAGCTGTTACCAGAAAAGAGAGATTTCATCTGACCATAATAGGGCCATTTTCTTCTTTGAGAAGCTCCAGCTCCACTTCTATTTTCTTTTTCTTGTAACATCTTTTCCTTTTGGTACACGGAAAAAAATGGTTAGTAACAGTAACAAACCGCTTGGCAAAATACGCACCAACTATTTTTTTGGTTAACCTTACCAAGTACTTGGTAAGTATAATAACATAATTGGTAAGTTACCTGCTTTTTTGGTAACATTTATCAAGTTAACCAAAAAAATAGTTGGTGCGTATTTTTTCAAGCGGTTTGTTACCGTTACCAACCACTTTTTTCCGTGTAGATAGATTGGAACTGTTTCCACCTCTTTTCACAATTCTCGACTACTTGGGGTAAAGAAAGATTCAATAAATGAGATTATAATACATGATAAAATCCTTATTTCTAATTATTATTACAATACAATTTCTTATAAATTACCTGTATCGTGCATGATGTATGCAATTTCTTCCATTGCATTTTCTATAACAATTTTGTCTTGATATTCAGGTAATTTTTTATTGTAAAGACAAGGTCGAGCTTTTATTAAATCAATGAATATATCGTCCGATTCTTTCTCAATAATTTCCTATTGATGAATTTAAATCAATTTTGTCGACTACAGACATTTTAAACACTATTTAAATCCACTATGCGAACAATAGCATACCCCGCGTTTATGTAGCCTGACAAGGTTACGTTTGAATCTGTCGTATCAGCTGATGAACTGCCCATAAACTGACCTACACTATTGAAGATTGCACGCACAAGAATAACCTGTACGTACAACTACTAAATCAATAAGTAATAAAGTTACAAATTTAACAAATTAGACTTATTTTTGATTGGAAATTTTCACAATAGCTGTATTTGTTACTTTGTTTTGTAAATTTGTATAATAATTACAGAATGGACCACAATGTTTATTTTAATCCAAGTGTGCCAGCTAAACATCAGTTTATCGCGAGAGAATTCGAGGATGACGAAAACTTCGATTACAAACTAATTTAAAAAGTGAAAATTTTCACTTTTCTCTACAACAATCAAAGAAAAAAGCCAGAGAAAGTTTATGCTGCATGGAAAAAAATAAGTGCAAGTCTTAGTAAAACAGGTTAGTGTAAGTTCTTGCAATATTTATAAAATAATTTGCTCCTTACTATCTTCTTTTCTATTTTGCATTTACAACCCCATATACTTCATTTTCTACCTTAACTCTTTCGATGAAATCAGCTTTTCCTCTCGTTTTGATGATGTCTCGATCTCTGTAAATGCGACACGACAAAAAAAAAATTACTTTTGAAACGGCACAACCAGGGGTCTCAGCTAGGCAGCGATTCGAAAACCTAATGTATTCTCCAATACTCTCGACTACTTTCTCCGACGTCTCGTATACGAGTCTCCGAGTCACCTCGGCGAAATTCGACACGACGTCTCGCATACAATTACGCGCATGCGCTATACATACTTCGTGAATTTATTACTATTTGTTAAGTTTTCTAGCAGAACATGTTGCTCAGCAACATACTCTCGCGAGTCAGTATCACTCCTTCATTCAGTACGTATTTTTACATTGCTAATAACATTATCTTATGCAGACTAAATAAACCACACATTCTTACAATGATTCTTACACACACACACACACACACACACACACACACACACACACACACACGGCTTATCAGTGATCCGCGAGTGGAGTGCTACGCTGGCAGTAGTAGTAACGTTGACTACAGACTACGCAGTATAGCGCGGCTTAGTCTGTTAGTCGCATTCCCGCTCCCAAAACTAAACATACTCTGAATGTTTCAGTTTTGCACAACAAACATGTCAAAGGTTCTCTCTCTCTCTTTGTCTCACCACTCCCCCGAGACTGTATGGCTGTAAGAATGGTATGATTAGTTCAAATACAAGGGTGCCGAAAACGACAGGTTTTAAGGGCTGAGGGGTCCGGAATAGATTAAGAATACTCACATTAAGGCTATGATGTAGTATCCTAGACCCTGGCGATGATATGGACCCTGTTAGCGTACGAATTCCTCGTTCAGTTTCTGGATGGTCTGGACTGTGATTCCGGCCACGATCGAAGAGGGCTCGATAAGTAACTCTCCTTACCACTGACCAAACGTCTTTATTGATAGCCATAATGCTCATGGCTGCTAAGTATATCTCATTGAGACTTTTCCCTCGATCGAAAATTGTCCGGCAACTGACTGTTACCCAAACTGTTAGACCTTCCTTTAGCATTCCCTCCACTAGAGTCAATATTCTTTGTAACTCTGGGCCATCGTTTACAGTTGCCAGACGGTCAAATATTCTCTGCTTAATATCCCGGATTCTTGGTTCTTTCGGCGGTAAGACGTTTTCAGCGGATGACCTTCGAAACATGGCTCTTCCTAAACTACTTTCTTCAGATGCAGCGAAACCCCGGTCAGTACTGTCAGATACTTCGTCAGGCATAGCTAAATTCACCTTTGGTTCAGCAAAGTCTACAATTTTCACGTCTCCCTTCATAACCTCAACTTCTCTGGCTGATAAGAGAACGGCAGTGTTGTTCTTGGTCGCCAATTCTTCTCGTCCATCCCTCGCAAGTACTCCTTGCACATCTTCAACATCTCCCTGCTCCAAACACTTCTTGATTGTATCATTTGTCTGAAATCCCGAAGTACTACTGGCAATTTGCCTGTTGATTCGCTCATGCTGTAACACCGGCTGGAAATGGGCTCTGGGCTAGAATATTGAGAGCGATGAAACCATCGGGTTCTCTCCCGACTCGTTCTTCCTCTCGTCTTGAGCTATTAAGTCCATTATTCGGCAATGGCTGTGTGCTACTTGTTTTGACTGGACTGGTTGTACGATCATATCTTCATGGTGATCTGCAGCCTTGTGTGATGATAGACAATTGTTATTCAGAGTCGGAATCACACCCCGATATAACTTTACTGCACTACTTCTACTACTCTTCTTCTCGTCACTACTGGACAGCCAGGCTGTAGCAGATGTCCTTGGCCTTGTGATTGTAACGCTGCTGAGCCGACGGGTTGCTGCTGCTGCTCGGATTGCAGCTGCTGCTGCTCGAACTGCGGCTGCTTCGACTCGACCTGCTTGAACTGTGGCTGCTTCGGCTCAAACTGCTGCTGCTTCGACTTGAAATGCTGATAAAACTGCGACTTCGACCTCGATTTCGACTTCTAACTCGACCACACAATCTTCGGCTTTTTTTCTTCGACATCTTCTCCTTGTGGTACTGGGCCTTGGCTTTGTCGGAGCTGCATTGGTTAACATGGTATTCACTTTTACCGGCATGGTGATATAGCGATTTTGACTTAGTTATTCGGATTTTATCGGCCCTCTCTATAAATTTGTCTACCAATTTTCTTGGCGCTGCGATTTTTCGTGCTAGTTTATGGCAATTTACATAGTGATTCTTCGTCGTCATTCCAACCGTACCATGGTACCGGGTCTTGATAACCGGAATACCATAGCGTGGCACGTAACAGTCTATCTCGGCGTAAATATTTAGAGCCATTCGTATTAGCGCTCAAGGATCGTAGGCTGGCTTTCAATTCGGCTGTATGTAGTTTTATAATTTCTCGACTGAGATTCCTCACCTCTGAATTCTTTGTAATTTTGCCATAATTTCTAAATGAGAACTCATTTTTACGTCGAAACAGCAGCTTGGATTTTTGCACAAAGGTGTTTTTTTTTCAAGTCTCACAATATTAAACATTGGCTGTGACTGAAAAAAATCTTTGCTGGTCTCGGCGGTAAGCAGAACTCAAAGCGGAAATTTCGGTTGTAAATTAGGCAGTAAATTCAGCAGGTCTAGCAGTAAGTTCTTAGAATAATATATCAATCGACTTGTTCGCTACAAACAATGAGTACAAAGGTAAACAAAAATAAGGAAATTTTTGGGCCGAAATTCGAATTCGTTCACTATCTGGAATCTCAACCACAACAATGCTTACTTGCTTATTTTGACGAATCTCCTTGCGAATAATCGCGTAAAGTTATCGACCAATTTGTCGCGCGATTCTCGCGCGATAATCATGCAATTATGGCGTGAAATATAATAAAAAATATCATTAAAAATTTTGACGTTTATAAAACTGTTGCTCGTATTATTAAACGCTTATACACTATTATTGCTCATACTTTTACAAGAAATTAATAAGGTAATTCGAAGATTTAAATAAAATAATTTATTTGATAATAGCATATCATTTTACAAAATCTACTACATAATACTAGATACATTTTGGTACAGTTAGTAATAAAGCTAGGCACATTTTTTGGTACATTTTACTGTAACTAGATATCACGGAAAAGTAACAAATAAGATACTTATAATCATAATAATAATATTATCATCTAGTGACATGCTCGATATTGTTTGCAGATATTGAAGAGGGTCTAAAATTTGAATTTTAAATTTACTTTGGGTATGAGACTCAAAAATAAGAAAACTTCTTACAAAATTCTAAAAAATAACTCTTTTTTTTTTTTTTATCGTATTTTTATAACAAAATAAAGAAATTTTACAATTTTCTTCGAAACAAAAACTAATTTATTCTAAATAATTGTATCTTAGTCTTCTTTTTGCAATTCGAAATTGCCTTTCTTCTTGAGTAAGGTGTCTTCTTGTGTCTTAAGTGATAAATAACTTTTGATAACTGCGTCGAACGCTCCTTACTTTCCAACGATGCGTTACTTTTCAGCAAATCGTAGAACTAACCTTAAGAAAAATGGAATCATTTTATTAAAAATCTTAATAATTTAATTGATCATCACAACTACTTACTTATAAGTAAACGTATTACATGTTTTTCAATAAGTTATACGGGTGATATGTTTGGAATGTTTTCAGCACCGTGTGTAAAATGTAAAGCTCTATTAGCTAAGACATCGTGTCCGCCCCAAATGTGTATAGCAAAGGAAGATACAAAGATTGAAGGTTTTTCTATTAATATAAGATGCCGTGCTTGTCTACGTATCGTGATATTTTCACCAAGATAAATTTGTTTTAAAAAAATCATGATTTTTATTAATTATTTAATTATAATTTTCTAATTCAGTTATTGTGTTAAAAAAATAATAATAAATAATCACCACATCAGGTTGATCGTCCAGTGACTTATAACGATTTCGTTTTTCTCGTCTGGCATGCTCATTTTCAGGTGTTTCGTAATAATCAATACACTGTTGAATAATCAGTGGTGTTTTAGTATACAGTCTAGTTGGATCTGGAAACCAAATATAATTTAATTATCAAAGTTCAACATTTCTATTGTTTAATACGCTAAGTCCCACTGAAACAATCTATTATCTTAAATGATATTTTTAAAACTAACCTCTTTGGTTTTGTCGACGGTTTTGATTTCTTTGATCTACTCTTTCATTCCTAATGATTCCTATTTTGTTCATTGTTATTGTTACGATTATTTAAATCGTTAGAATTTCGTTGGTTCTCATTTGTTTCATCTTCATCAACATCATCACGAGGAAGATCTACATGTCTACCACCTCCATCACCGTTATTTTCATTGCTAAGATAGCATAATTCATCAAGATCATCGTCTAGATTGTCATTGATTGCAACTCCATCATCATTGTTTGTTAAACTTGGAGAATTTATTGATCTAGAAGGACTCTGAGCAATATCAGTTTCCTTGTTTTTATTTTCATTTGATAGAATTTTACTTTGAGAGACAGATTGTATTTTGGAAGGATCTATTGGAACTGAAAAAGTATGAAATATATTTTATTATTATTATTATTCGCTAAATATCTATGAATGATGAATAACAGTAATCAAAATAATTAAAAACTAACGAGTTGGATTTCGATTGCAGGTCTTTTTCGGTAAATGAGTCGGAGTATCATCTTTTTTATGCTGCTCATTATCACTGTCATCCGTGTCATCTGAACTATACACCATTCCTCTTTTAAAAAAATTAGCAATTGATCTCTTTCTCAATAAACAATTGGTGAAGTGAGTGAATTTTCACCATTTGTCGATGCTCTTGAGCTTAAAGAGGAGGATGATTTCCTTGATGCAAGTGAATCAGATTCGTTGCTTGAGATTCATTTAAATTACTATTATTCTGTTAAAATAAAAAATAAAAGTATTAGGTAACTGTAGGTAATGTTTTTATATTTTTAACGCAATATATCTTTATACATGACCTTAGTATGAGATGAATTAAAAGCACAAATTGATGTCTGTGATAAAAAGTTGTCATTTATTTTTTACAAGCAGACAATAGGAGTTGCCATGTTGGAAATATTAAATTTTGTATTTTTATCTTGACCATGTCTATGAAAGGAGCAGGTTCGTAAGCACATTGTATTTTTTGTAACAATGCTTTATTTCTTTCTTTCATGGGTCTTTGCTTATCTTCCTTGGATTTCTTCATTTTCTAATCAATGGAAAGAAAATAATACTGTAAAATTTTGTTTATTTTGTTCTAGTCTAGTATAAATAAAAACTCTAAGATAGTTAAACAGCAAAGAAAAGCAAAATACACCGTAATATTATAATAGTATAGTTTAAAACAGGAGTAGAAGGTACATTTTTCATGCATCGTAACATTATTTGCATGAGCAAAAATACTTGAGAAAAGTCACACGAGTTAGAAATCACTTTATGGATTCGTTTTGAACTGTAGTATAATACTACTAGAGCTGAATAATCATGTTAGTTATGATTTGTACGTTAGAGTGGTATACATATAATAGTCATTGAATTTGACATATTTTAAATATTTTACCATTACTTAAGTTAGATAATCAGCAAATTAAAAAAAAAAAGTTACCTCTTTAAGTTTTTCACTGGCATCTACCTTTTTTATTTCATCATCGGATTCTGTACTTACTGGAACATATTTTCCATTTGGTACTCGATTTCTTTTTGAAGATTCGACGATATCAATATCTTCAAGTGTTTTACAAATAATAGTGGAAAAATATTTATATTTCTATATCAATCATTAGAAAAATATTATAGTTAAGGTAGTATCGTCGCAACATCCCTATTCAAAATGAAGGCACTTTTTATTTCTTAATTATTCATGATATTTACTTTACTCAAGAAAGTGAATAAATGAACATACACGAAATAATGATTATGCATTAGTATTAACTGATTCTATCCATTCTAATTATTAATACAATCTTTCATACAGAAGATGATTTGACTTATTTTTTGAGGTTAAGCGTGACTTTTTTGCTTCCAATTAATTCTTTGCAATACTCATATTTACCTAAATGTCGTTTGTGTGAATAATAAACATTGTTTAAACATTATTCTATTACTGCAAAAATTCTTAACAAAATCTGAAGGTTAGTTTTTATAAAACTGTCAATGGAAATGCGTTTTAAAATTACATGTTAAATATTGGATGGATATTTTAAATTCCATTTATATCTTAACGTTATTTTGTTAACGATGGTACTACCTTAAAATAACTTTACCACATTGCACAAGATTATAATGATACAAGATTTTGAAAATCAAACACAACAAAGTGAGAGTGTGTGCAAGATTTTAATGTTTTCAGTACAATTTTGTGAGAAGTCAATTTGTTTTAGAAGTGTAATGTTAAGCCAATCATATTAATTATTCTTAGATAGACATTGTCTAGGTACCAGCACCATTGATGGTACAAAAAGCTGTTGATCTTCTTTCTTTTGGCTCAAAACTTTCTTTACCATTTCGATCACATCATATATCACTAAGAGGCACAGTTTTTGAATACAAGTCTTTTGTAAAAAGAACATGAGCAAATTTTAAAATATTTTCAGAATGATTATATATATGAACTTCCACTCAGCGATTGATTTAAAAGTACAATCGTCATTGCTTTATGATTTGGAACTAATAAGCCTGATATGACTGTTTTTTTTTTGACGCTTTTGTCCAAATTATGAATCACGTTTCTACAACAGGAATTCAATATAAAATCAAAAGTAAAAATTGTCGAATAAAATTGTTTTCTCTCGTTGCTTGTGTAGATACGGTAGCTCGAGCACCGATGACTGGTACATATATGTGTAATGCAAAGTTTGGTTGTGATTGGTGTTTGCATCCTGGACAATATTATGGTGGGTTAATGAGATATCCATTTATCTCACCACCACCTGAAGAAAGAAACAGAAATAACATAATCGAGCATGCAAGGCAACTGTTGAACAACAAACTCCTGTTTTTGGAGTAAAAAATGTATCTCCCCTTTTGAATTTACAGGGTTTTGATATCATAAAAGGATTCACGCCTGATTATATGCACAGTTATTTAGCTGGAGTTGCAAAACAATTTACAGAACGTATAGTAAAAGATGTGAATGCATGTGTTATAGAAAGCATGAATAAATTACTACTTTCCATTAAAGCAACGTACCAGATTGGAAAGCATCAGAATGGGAAAACTGGCTTCTCTTTTATAGTATACCTGTTTTCAATTGCATATTAAAACATCTAAAAATCTTAAAAAAAAGATAAAATGTTGTATAGATTTGTGTCACAAGTTAAAGAAATTTATTCCCTCACGCAATTAACGTATAATGTTCATCAAATATTACACATAACTAAAAGTGTATATAACTGGGGACCATTATGAACACATTCTGCGTTTGCTTTCGAAGCAGCAAACCATAAATTGCTACGAGCGATTCACTCTGCAAAAGGTGTTATTTCCAAAATTAATAGACATTTAAATATCGAAAGCACAGTAAACATCTTAGAAAAAACTATTTACCTAGATTGTTGTAAAATAGTATTAGATTATTATCAAAATCTTGTTGCCCCACAAATAAAAAAAAATTTTGAAATTAACTTCCGTTACATATTTTGGCAAGGAAAGAACTGTTGATCACACTTTTATCAAGCTTTCAAAGTACCCAGTAGAACATTAATTTTTTTCAAAAATTGTTCATAATAGTTGCTTATTTGCAACATCGCAAAAAATAAATCGCCGTTCATGTAATTTCTATGCAAAACTTCATAACGAGAAGATCGTTGAACTTTGTCATTTTTATTAGTTAGATATCAAAAGTAAACAAGAATTAGCAGGTAGTGGAAATTTTTTTCTATAATAAACGTTTTTATAACAAAATAAATATATTCAAATTATATTTAAGGATAAGAATATTGTAGTAATTGTATCATATATTCTGTGTCACAAAATATATGAATATATCCGCTTTGATTTTTACAAATAAGGTTTTAAGTAGATACGCTTGAATTTGCGTTATCTGCTTTAGTTCGAAATTTTTATAAGTGTTAGACATGTATTTAAATTTATTACAAATGTAGGACTGATACGCTTTAAGAAACAATATCGTGCTTGACTCGAAATTTTATAAGTATAAATACGATTCGAAATAATTCTAAGTCGTTTATCTTTTCGAGGCGTGAGCTGCTCTTGAGAAGAGACTAGGCGCTTAAGCTGCGCTGGAGCTGGTGAGCTAATACGGGTTGTGCGGGTCCTTTTATAGGCCACAGAGAGAGAGAGAGAGAGAGAGAGAGAGAGAGAGAGAGAGAGAGAGCGGAAATCGAGCAGCCGGGAAAACTGTCACATTCATACTTGCACACACTCACTCACACCTATATACATAAATCATTTACACACTTATAACATAATGCGCACACCGCGCCGCCGCTCGCTCTCTACTCCTACTCTCATTATAATTGCGCCGCTGCGCTCGCCGCTCGTTCTATATAGATATAGGCGCATGTTGAGCGCTCTTCCCGCTTTCTTGCTGCTTGCTGCTATTGCCGCTGATTGTCTCGTGGCGCTACTGTAGTACTGCTGCTTTAAGCTCAGCTGTCAGCTGTGGCGGGTAACTTCGTATTTAGAGTGGGGGAGCCTAATATGCTCTTGTATAATCTAAAATTAACGGTTGTCTTTGGTGATTCTTGTCCGCTTGGTTCCTTGATGGGAATTGGTCGGAGTGTAGAGGGATTTCTTGAGCTGGTCTCGTGCTGGCGATGTTTGGAGATCCGAAAGAATGGCTCCGACTTCGAATTTCTGTAGTCTCTTAACTCTCAGCATATCTATCACGACAACAAGGGCAAGTATTGCGATTTTCTCTGTACCGCCCACAGTTCAGGCTAATCCTGCAATGGCAAGGTACTAGGCACTCGAAGATAAAATGGCCACTCTTTTAGCAGTTATAGCAAGTGTATGACGAATGATTCAATTTGGGATCCGTAGAAAATGCATTCAGCCTGCTATATCTCACTCCTGTGAGCTTCACTTTCAACTGTGGGCCGCTTTGACTTTCCTTCTTCTGATGGGGGCGTGGTTTGATTCTCTGGCTGCTATTCTGAGCTGGCAACCTGTCTGACTGTAATAACAGATCTCAACCCATAGGCTCTTGGCTTCTTGCCCTCTCGACCGGCAGAAAATTTAGGCAAAGTTGCGACAGCAAGTTCTTCTCTTTTAACGGTTTCTATGAGATATGACGGGAGTCGTATTCTCTACACCGTCAGGCCCGCAGCAACAAGATGGTGTGAAGAAGGGCCACGGAGGCAGACTTCTCGTATCGAGAGTAGGCTCTTTGACCGATATAGAAGTGCCTGCTCTCTTTCCACCTGCACTGTTTTTAGTCACTTGCCACGGCTTTGTGAAAGGTCTGGACCGTCTTCTATACTTTACCTGGGCTCAAAATGTACCCTAAACATACCCCCTCAGACCTAACGGAAGACATTTCTAAAAATATCGATTAAATATTATTATCCATACGTTGTATACATAGCTAATAGATTTAATTAATATTTTTGACACTGTACTTGATGCTAACAACATCTAATTAATATTTTCTAATTAATGATTACATAACTATTTTTGTCATTTCAAATTCACAAACACATAGCTTTAAAAAAAATGCATACCTGTACAAATAACTATTTACAGCATTCCTTTCATCTAGAACAAATCTACAGATTACATCTTGTAATATGCATAAATACATATAGCATTTGTCATATTATATCCACAAACAAATAGCTTCAAAAAAGGGCATATCTGCACAAAAAACCGTTTAAAACATCCCTTTAAATTGAACCAAATCTGCAGATTACTTCTTGTGATGTACATGCGCGTCATTTAATATTTACAAACACATAGCTTCCGAAGAAAGATCATATCGTCACAATAAAATGTCACCAAACGAACTGTACACATGAATACGCTACACAAACGTATTATCCTAAACGGCAATATTCTACACAGATATTTTATACAGGGGTATTCGTCACACCTATTTTTTTATTACTTTACTAGACTGCAGAACTCTACAGAAGGGTATTATAACTTATTGTTGTAAAACTTATCTGACAATAGAGTATGTGATTGTGTAGAGTTTTGCAGTATAGTAAAATAATAAAAATTGGTGTAGAGAATATCGGAGTAGAAAATATTCTACAAGGATATTTTCTACTCCGATATTCTCTACACCGTGTAGAAAAATATGTTTGTGTAGAGTTTTTATGTGTACATTTTGTTCGATGTTAGTAAAATTATATTTTTGATATCGACCAAAACTGCAGATAACATTTTGTATGCATGAAACTATACAGCATTCGTCATTTCATATTCACAAACACATAGATTTTAATGAAGATCGCAACAGCACAAACAAATTATTCGCAGCGTCACATTATATCTACAAACACATGTGTAGGTTCGCTTCCCTTCACGATGACCTCGACCGGCGGTGTGGCGCACCGCATAATAGTTAATTAAGTCAGCGTAGTACCTCTGGATTGTAGAGGCCGTAGATTCTCGGCGGGTTGACGTTGGTTGTTAAAAGAATAAATGAGGAATAAAGACGACATATCATACCCGCAGCAAGCTTTAATGAGTTTTATAACCCACGACCCTGTTCGATACTCTACCCGCTCCTAGAGCTAGCCGAGCTCAACTCCCGCACTGCCGGGCCCCAACACACGGTGGCGCTCACACGGAAAGGGGATCGCGGGATCCTCGGCATCTCCATGCCTGGCGCCCTGGGCCGAGGCGGCCCGCCGCCGTGTATGCATTGGGGTGTGACGGCGCGCGAGACTAGATTTAGGGAGCGCTGGGCTGTCGAGCAAACCCCAGCGTTTCAAGCTTAAAATATAAAGAACATATCTGCACAAATAATTATTTACATCCCTTGCAGCCTCCTTTTTTTCTCAACCAAAACCACAGATTTCATCTTCTGAGATACATGTGCGTCATTTCATATTCACAAATACATGGAATTAAGAAAAGATTATTCCTGCACAAATAACTATTCGCAGCATCCCTTTTATCTAGACCAAATTTACTGATTACATCTTATGATATGCATAAATACATAAAGAATTCGTCATCTCATATTTACAAATAGATGGCTTTGAAAAAAACGGCCTATCTGCACAAATGTTTAATCGTAGCATCCCTTTCATCTGAATTAATATAATTAATTATAAAATAATGTTTATTCATTTATTCATCTTGTTGGAAATAACAAACTTGACGCGTTTTTTTCTTATTAATGTACAACGCTCGTATGCGTGAGTTATTTTAGCCCTAACGTATCTATAGGGAAGGGACCTATGTCCGATGCGAGCGCCACTGTGTGGGCTATACCGTCAACTCTCTCCTGATCTCCGCAGAGAGCCTTGTACCTTCGAACAGGCAACACGTACGGCGCGTCTTTTTTATTTTCACAATAAATTGATTTTCTTCACGCCGTGTCATTTTATTTAACCTGGACCCTCAACACATCTATATGTGTGTGTGTGTGTGTCTATATATATATATATATATATATATATATATATATATATATATATATATTTATTATATATATTTTGTCATATATATATATATATATATATATATATATATATATGACAACATGTAAATGTTTGTATAGGTCTGTATCTTTTTGTTATTAGGGATGAAACAAGTATTACAGCTTCTACCATCGAGCTAAGTATTGTCGACGCTCTTGCTACATTTGTTGTTCTTGATTTATGTATACTCGATATTCAGACGCTCAAAATAACAACAAAACATTTAGATCCACTTATAAACAATTCAGATTTCTAGACAAAAGTTGATAAATGTATTTCTTCATTCCTCAATGAAAATGAAAAGACGTTGAAGGTAGCTGCTAAATTAGTAAACATAATCAAAATCTATTTACCTGAAGTGAATGACTATCGACAGAAACATATTTAACAAATAACGGATTATTTAAGTATTTTAGAGCTAGGAAGTGGTGTTGTAATACAACCCTGTTTTAAGTACGCAAAGTCTAACTAATAATGCATTTTTTTTAACACGTACATGTAACAGGCTTTTTTCTCGCAGCTGTGAATTTGAACTATTTTATGGTTTGTGTAAATGAAAAAAGGTTTTTTCATGCCCTTGTTAAAAAGTACAGTATTTTACAGTAGTGAGGGAGAGGGGAGGGGGAGCTATGTTACTTGAAACAGAGATAAATGTATTTTAGCATTTATATCTGTTTCGTGTAACCAAGGCGCCTTATACTTAGAAGAGTGCTAAAATTATATCGCAGAAAGTGCTCATTCTCCTACTTAACTAGTTGATAATATACTATCAAAACGATCAACTTATAAAGTTTATAATAATATAATGATAATGAAATAACCTGCTTACTACGGAGAACACTATTTTCGAAAAGGGAAGTGCGAATGTTTTACTTGTACAAATTAGTGTGAATTAAAAAAAAGGAAATGATGAGAAGAATTATTTTTAAAATCATTAAATAAACTTTTTGTAAATAATAAAAAAATAAATCTTTAAAGTTGTGAATTTATTTTTTATCAAAAATGTACGGTGTGCGACAGAGAAAGCTAGCAATTAGAAACACAGTATTAATAAAGTTCCTTTGGACTATTAGTCGAAGAAATTTGTATTCCTTATGTGCAAAAGTCATGACAGGATGTTGTGAAGCTAAGATAGACGCTGTGTGATTGTCTCATGTAATGCGCATGATTCTAAGACAGAAAATCTCTGCACATCCTGCTATAATAATCAAACATACATCATTGTATTCTAAAATAGTTCGAACAATACAATTTTGTTAATGTTTATGACGTTCTTGGCCAAACATTTGGGGTATTTCATCAAAATTAGTAAAATATCATTATAAAGCTGTTAGCACAATATCATATGCGTGATGTTAATGATACGGCATAATATCATACTCCTGATGTTAATAATACGCCAGATTTAATAACTAATGATGCTAAATATGTGATTCAGATTTCTGATATAAGTTTATATTAAATTAACCTTAAGTTAGATTTCATAATTTATGATGCTAAATATGTGTTAGCTACATATTTCCCGAATGCTAGGATTTCTCACATATTTAGTAGCTAAAAAATAACGTCGATAGTAAACTAATGCATTAACAGATGGTTTGAAGTGCTAACTCTAGAGAGAACAGACACAACCTTGATATCAATTAGGCAGATTCGCGCGACTTCTAACTTGCCAACCATCGAATTTATCGGTTTATGTTTAAGTCAGCACGCAATTCAGGTTTCCGACATGGACATTTTGATCATCATCATGACTGTTATATCTAAAAAAGTCAGGTTTCCATCGTGAACATTATGATTATCATCGTGCTCATTATTTCTAGAGAACTAAGCATATTTTTAAACCACCTGAGGTATTAATCAAGTTAGCTTCGAAAAATAGGGATGATAAATTTATGGTTTGGATGTTCCTTCTCTATTACAATACTCTTAGCAGGTCTCATTGGAATTATTTCATTCCGTTATACACATAAACATCTATAAATGTTGCATGGGCCATGAACTCATAGATATTTTGTCACTGAAACTTCTTAGACTATTTTCTATGACATATTAAATTTCTATACTATGGCAATTTGTCATTTCCGGTGTTCATCTTGTGTCCATAAAGGTGCTAATGGAAACTGTAGTTTTGACGAGCCTTCCCTATATCCATACTCTTAGCTGGTTCCATTGAAATTATTTAATTCAGTTCTACACATAAAAATCTATGAATGTTACATGGGTCATAGGCACAGTGTCATTTTATCACTGAAACTTTTTAGAGAATCTTTTCTTACATATAAAATTATTATATAAGGGCAGTTTGACATTTTCGGTGTTGATCATGTGTGCAAGAAGTAGCTAAGACTATGACTACCGACTAATACTAACTGTTTTCTGGACGCGCCTCTCCGTTAACCATACTTTTAGCAGGTCTCGTTTTGAACTATTTAATTTAGTTATAGACATAACTGACTATTTATGTTAAATGGGGCACAAGCACAGAGGCATTTTATCTCTAAAACTTTTTAGAGAATATTTTATTAACTATAAATTATTTATACTAGGGAAATTTTTCTTTTTTGGTTTTGATCATGTGTGCAAAAATAGCTAAGGCTATGGTAATGATGTTTGAATATATCTTCCCTATATCTATACGCTTAGCCGGTACGTTGTAGTTATTTAATTGAGTTATATACCCAAACAACTATTAATGTTGTATGGGTTTAGGATAGTGGCGTTTTATTACTGGAACTTACTAGAAAATTTTGTATTACATTTAAAAGTGTCTTTTTCTGTGTTAATCATATGTGTTAAGGCTATGGAAATTATATTTTATACGTGTCTTTCCTATAACCATACTCTTAGTACGTTCCATTGTAATTAGTGATTTTAGTTGTATACACAAACTATCATAGACGTTGCATTGGGCATAAACAGAAAGTAATTTTATCACTATCTTTTCAGAGAATCTATTATTACGTCTCATATTAATATACTATGGTTATTTTGTCTTTTTTTACGTTTCATTTTGGTGGAAAAGTAATATTACACTCAAATTATTTCCCGAAAACTAATATCATAATCTTCTGATTTTATTTTTTTTGTTCAATTTTCTTTCACTTGATATATAATTTTACGTATTTAATTTTATTCTGTTTTATGTAAATTGGCAATTCTGACAATTAAAAATAACGTATTGTTTCTGACACTAGTAAATTTATGCTTGACCTTTTTTGAAATAGTAAAATATTATTCATTATCAAGTCTACATATATTTACTTGTATTTGAATGGATCACTGTTAGTCTTATCTAATCTGTAATTAATTATCATTCAGGAATTGTAATTATTAAGCGTCAGCATTAGTACATCTTGATTACTGTGCGTCAGCATTAGTATAGTTGTATTTAACTATGTGTCAGCATAAGTCTGTTTTGTAATTATACTGACATGTCTGCAAATGTTGCAGTGTATTAAGTACTTTTTTAAATGGGCAATAACTACGATATAAATGTAAATAAAGACTTTTTTTATGATACATAGACTAAGAAATGGATAATTTACCCACGTATATAGTGAATACCTTATATCTCATAGTCAGCATAAGTCCATATAAGTATGCACACACACACACATATATATATATATATATATATATATATATAAAGACTAATATATGTATAATAAATATTCATTTAAAATTCATGTTTATAGGAACACAAAAGATTCTATAAAAATATTAAGATATATTCAATTACGCCAACAGTGGGGTCAAATCAAAGAAATGACTATATGATAGCGAGGTTATGATCACTTGTTTTCGTATAACTTTCAGAGCTTTCGAATATATCCACCAGGTGTACCACTTTTGCCTTAACTTGCGAATATTTAAAACGAGATCAATTATCATATTATGGCGCATTTTTCAAAATATACAACTATGTCAGATCTATTTATTAATTTATACTACAAATTTTGAGTAAACAATATTGAATTTTTAATTTCAATTGAATGTAATTATAAGATTATTTTAAAGTTATAAATTAAAAAATGTTAAATGAAAATTATATTAATTTATTATTATAAATCATGATTCGCGAGGTGCGTGGTAGCATAGCTGAGTAAATTGAGTACGTTATTATGATAATTACTTCAGATTAAAAAAACTAATAAAATTTTCACTTGTTCTATTTTTTAGATTTAAACAAAATACATATAATAATATTGTTTGAATGAATGTATATTTTAAGATATAAGTTTCAATGAATTATTATTAACTTTATATATTGATAAAATTTTATTTTTAATGTTAACTAATTTTAATCTCTTATTTATTATACTATGTATTTATTTATTTATTATATTATTATGCGTGTTTTACACTTGATAACTTATATTTTATCTGGTAATAATTTAATCATTTTTTTAATACTTGGCAAAAAATTTAATTCATTATTCTTTAGAATCATATTTTGCAACGGGGTGTGAATTAGAGCAGCGAATAATTATTGAAACGACTGGATCGCGCTCCCTCGATGCGGCGGCGGATTCCTCTCTGCCCGCGAAACAGTACCGTTGCATGCAGCTGATTCAGCTGCTTCTGTTTACTGGGTTTACGCGCCGCCTGGCGCGTGCTCGACTGCTCAATTGCGTTAGATAATTACTAATAAATTACGCCTACGGAGGTGGCACACAGTAGTCTGAAACGCCTTTTTTTGTATAAATAACCGGGGCGCTTTTTGAAGGTCCGATGATGTACTTTTATGAAAAAATAAGGGAAAAATGATTCCTATATGGGAAAGCCTTTAAATTTCTATTTCCAATTAATATGATAACCTTCTATTATTTCATAATAATTACATTATAGATTCTTCATCAGAATTATCATAAGTCATATTACTTTCATCATCACTTGTGTTCTGGTTTTCTTCTTCCCACTCTTCTTCGTTCATAATAAGCCTATAAAATAGATTGAGAATGAAATCATAATTCTCAGCTCATGACAAAATTAAATTCGTAAATAAACTTACGTTTCTTTTATATAGTTTAATGCCTGTGCATTTTGAAAGAATATGTGCATCTAAGCTAATTTTATTCGATTGCCTATGAACATCAAAGATAGTTTTGGGTCACTCATATGCACTGCTGTTAAATACATCCGTAATTCGTGCTAATCTACTTGTCTGTCTGGAGCGTTCTGTCATATTTCTACAATAAAACTTATACCAAGACTCATTAGCATCTTCGGCATAGTATGCTAAAGGTATAGAAAATTGCCTGGCAATTTGACACCCATGCATTAAAATTTTATGAAGCGTTGGATTCATTTGACACCATGGATACGTATTGTAGTACAGTTGATATGTATTTATACAGAACCTTTCTAACCTTTCTAACTCGTCTAATTTAAGCTCCTTTTTGCATTTAAATAAAGTTAATATAGTTACAATATTTTGAACCAAATCTTCATTAATTTTCAGAGACCTTGCAAATTTTTCGGATCTTCAAAACATCTACAATAGGTTCGCCGGCTCGACATCATCAGAAAACAATATTCTGAGCTCTCAAAGTCTTAAAATCTTCGTCTTGGAAAAATCTTTAATTTCTCTTTTGAAAATCTCAAATTTATCATTCCAATAAAAAGTTATAGACCTTGGAAGACAGCCTAGTTTTCCAAAATCGCCATATTGGCACCCCTATATCTCAGGTCTATCTGCCCCAATCTAGCTCAAATTTTCAGGAAAGACAGTCCAAATATAGTAGAAAAAGATGTAATTATTTTGGTTTTGTTTATTTGGGTTTTAGCATATCTACGAAGTCCTCGAAGTTGGGGTTCAGGGCCTTATTTAACCATATTTCGCGTTATAGGAGGAGTTGAGGCTTTCTGAGCAAAAAAATTTCTTAAAGTTTTCGTCTCAGAAAGGCCTTCAATTCCTTTTTTGGTGAGCTCATTCTCATTGGTCGAAGCCAAAGTTACAGCCCTTACAAGACAGCCTAGTTTTCCGATATCGCAACGTTTTCACCCTCGTATTTCAAGACTTTCTGTCGGTCCGGGTTTATGTCGTGCGCGGGTTTTCCACGATGGACGCGATTCAAGCAGCTGCGTCGTTCTTCTCTAGAGAAGAAAGTGCATCCGTCTTAGACGCAGCTACTGTATGTTTCCCAAACATTTTTTAGTTATGTCTTGAAAACAATCCAAGACGTCGACGTCATATGCTTCTTCCTGAGAGGGTTTATTATTTCCCTGTTTTTTCCTACCACCCTTGTTTTGTGACCCTGATCCCTTGTCAGATGTGTCGTCTGCTGTCTGCGTAACGTTCATGCTATGTCCCGTCCACGTCTTTTTCTGACCGGGACTGTTGCCTGTTGGCATGTTAGGCTGACTGTTTTTTGACTCGTTATTATCCGCGGGTGGGTAGGTGGTTTTATGATTCTGGTTATTTTGTTTGTTTTGCGCGTTCTGTTTTTATCTTGCGTATTGGCACGATTTTGATTTGTGTCATCATTATCGTAGTCGGCAAGTATCTCGAAAAATTTGTTGACTGATTTTATCTCGTGCCCGGTTACTGTACGCCGTATGTCTCGGTCGAAGTGCTCCACGATCTTTTTCACAAGCTCGTGCTCTTCTAGATTTAGTTCTAGCTCGCGGGCTACACCGAACATATAAGTGGCATAGCTGACATGGCTTCGAGGCCCAGGGCTATACTGTCCGAATTCTACTTTACGACTATTCGTTCTTTGAATTTGATTATTCCAGTAGCGTTCCCTGAAGCGCGTCGAAAACGTCTTAAAACTATCCACCTCTGCTTGAAGCAGATACCACCAGTTATGCGCGTCGCTTTCCAAGTCTTGAGATATTACGTATTTCAACTCGTGGTCTTCTGGTTTGACCAGCTTTATATAATTGTCTACTTCTGATAGAACTTCATGGGTCTTTCGCTTGCTAGGCCTTTGAATTTCAGCGTAGCTATTTTCACGCGTTTGGTAATACAATGAGTAGATTCCGAAGAGCCACCGTAACTTTTTATAAGTTTTTCAATTCGTGTAGACTCTCTTGCCTGTGTTTCAATAATTTATTGCATTCGCAGACATAGTTCCGTCTGGGATGCTTTAATTTCGATTAATGCGTGTATGTCATTAAAATATGACTGTAGTTTACCATGATTGATTGGACTGGGCATCATAATCTGACTCAACGGTCTCTAGCCTCTTTTTCATTGTGTCATGGCTTTGTTATAAGTTATCTGTGTCGATCTATTGTCACTCTCTCTTTTCTGATGTTAAGGCAAGAGCATCTATGTGCTCGATAGGTCGAAGTGTTCTTTACTCGTATTTAAAAGACTCGTACGGATTTGTGGCTCTCTGAGTGAATCTAGGTCCTCTAGATTCACTCAGTACTATTGAGGGGGCTCTATAAACGGGCATCTTCCGGACGTATGAGAGTGGCAGCTGACAGTGATTGCTGTCAGAGTCGGAGGAATGTTGCTCTCAAACTAATGGCGGACCGCCGTGTTTGCCGTGCGATGCGACCCGTGAGCTACCAAAAGGAGATCCTGGGTGGGGAGGTGATCTGAGGCTGAGGGCCGAAGTGACTTGAACCATCTTTGGCACCCGCTGACGGCAAGACGGGAGGCCGCCTGACGTCTGCTGGAAACTCCCCAGAGAGCCAATCACCTTTGTTCGGGGTGTGAGGCTCGATGGAGCAGAAGTGGGCTAGGGTGGTAGCGCGTGCTATATCCTGGTAGGATGTACCCAGTCTGGCACCGCTTGCAGACATGGGTCTGGACCATGTCAGCTGCCTCCATAGACGGGGGGATCCAGGGGGTCGGACATATACCGGGACGAATAATATTTTTCTTTTAGCATGGAACTGTCAACCGAACAAGGAGCGAGAGGAAGAGAGGGTGAGTCACTTGACTTGATTTCAGGTAACACCGGAGGCAACGTGGAAGGGCTCACCGCGGGGCTAGCGCTTCAGCGACAACAGTTAGCAATGGCTGAATCATAGAGCGAGAGCACGCTTAAAAGCATTAAGACCTTGATTGGACAGATGATGGAAACATTGAAAAGGCAGCCTAACATCAACAGAACAATCAAGGAGGGGCTTCCAAAGCTAGTGGGCCAATTGAAGCTACTGGAGGAGCACCAAAGGACCACCTGGAAGGCTAGAAGGATAGCGCCGAACAAGCTCCCAGCGACTCCCCAGACAGGGTCGCGGGGAAAGCGTCAAAGCTCCGTCTCTCCTACCGATAGCGTGGGAGGGAGAGTCAGTAAAAAGCCGAAGAAGAAGGAGCTGACCCCGCAAGACAAGGGCTTCTGAAACGTACAGCCGTCACAAGAGGGCTGGGAAGAGGTCAAGAACAAGAAGAAGAAAAAGAAAAAAAAAAAGAAAACGGAGGGAAATCTCCACAACGGCCAGCCCGGCAGCTCTACATCCAAAGAGGGCGGGAATGAAACGGGCGCCAGCAAACAGTCGGCGGCCAGAAAACCGAAGACGGATGCCATCATCCTGAAGCCGGACGAAGGGAAGACCTATGCGGAGATCCTCGGAGGGACCAAGGCACACGTCAATCCATCTGACCACGGGACGGATATTAAAAATATCCGCCGAACTAGGACCGGCGACGTCCTCATCGAGCTCAAAGGCACTAGCGGAGACAAAGATGGACTCACTAGTGCAATTAAGGGCGCAGTGGGAGCAGCAGCGAGTCTGCGCATCCTGGTCCCGAAGGCCAAGTTGGAGATCAGGGACATCGACTGCTGCACCACGACCCAGGAAGTGGAGGAGGCTATTAAGAAAGCCGCCGAAACAGAAGACGGAATATATGAAGTCAGGCTGTCGAACCCTAACAAGGCAGAGCAGCGTATGGCCATCACCACCGTGACGGAGGCGGTGGCCAGGAAACTGCTCGAGTCGGCCCGACTCAAAATAGGGCGGGTCAACTGCAGGATCCGGCGACGACAAGTCGCCGAGCGCTGCTACAGGTGCCTGGGATACGGGCACCTTAGTGCAACCTGCAAAGGCCCAGATTGCAGCGCCTCGTGCTACCGGTGCTGTGGAGGGCAGCACAAAGCTGCCGACTGCGCAGGGGAACCCAAGTGCTTCCTCTGCGAAGGAGCCGGGAAAACCGGAGCCGCGGTGGCGCACTCAGCCGGATCCGGAGTCTATGGGGCTTTCCGCGAAGCCCTGAAAGGATCCCATCGCAATGGTTAAGGTTCTACAGGCTAACTTATGGAGAAACAGGAAGGACCAACACTTGCTCGCCCAGACCTGCCTCGAGAAAGATGCAGACATAGTCCTTGTCAGCGAACAGTATGAAGACGGGGAAGGCGCGGACTGGTACAAAGACGCCCTCGGCACCGCGGCTATCTGGATCTGCAATCCACACCACCTCCAAGTAGTGTGCCACGGATCTGGCAGCGGCTTTGTTTGGGTGAGGGGCGACGACGTTACCTACGTTAGCTGCTACCTCACGCCAAACGAGGATATCGGGGGCTTCCAGGAGACACTGGACGCCCTCGAAGGCGTGGTCAGAGAAGTTGAGGGGGAGCTGATAGTGTCCGGAGACTTCAATGCCAAAGCTCTCGAGTGAAGAGAACTGCAGCTGGACTCTAGAGGAAGACGAGTCATAGACATGGCGTCCAGACTGGGGTTGGTTGTGCTAAACACCGGCTCGACGTCGACCTTTAGACGACCCGGCTGCAGGAAGACCATCATCGACGTCTCGTTCGCTTCAGAACGTCTGGCTGCACACGTGTGGGACTGGTAGGTGATCGAGGACTACACAGCCAGCGATCACCAGTTCATCACGTTCCGCGTACGTGAGAACGAGCCAGTCGAGGAAGCTCCACAGAGCTGCACTCGCAGGTGGAACGTCGACAAGATGGACACCGAGAAACTATCTCAGGCCCTAGAACGTGGTCAGCGAACCTTGGTCGAGATACCAGATGGAGTCCCCGCCTCGGAGCGGGCAGAGCTGGTGGTCGGCGCCATAATGCGCCTTATCCAGCGAGCCTGCAGAGAGGCGGTGCCAATTAAAAAAACAGTGGGTAGGAGGCGTCCTGCTTGCTGGTGGACGGAGGAGATTGCGGGTCTGCGGCGAAACTGTCTACGCTTGAGACATCAAGCCAAGAGGGCAAAGAGTAGGCAAGACCCAAACTCGGAGCTAAAGATCGCTGAACATCAGGCGGCGAGAAGGAGCCTTGGCCGGGCAATCCTGGCCAGCAAAAAAAAGGTGCATGGACAACCTGTGGGAGGATCTCAACAAATATCCCTGGGGACGGGGGTACAAAATAGTCATGCTCAAAGTGGGCGCGTTCGCCAAGGACGCTCCCATGAGCGCGGAGACTATGAATGAAATCGTCGGTACCATTTTCCCCGACTATCCAAAAAGACCGCATAACCCACGGAAGCCGCTGCAGGTAGAGATCCCGCCCTTCACGAGGGCGAAACGCAACGCGGCGATTAAAAACACGAAAAATAAGAAGGCATCAGGACAGGACAGAATACCGGCCGAGGTTCTGAGGGCATTGACGAAAGGCCATCCGGAGTTCTTGCTGTCTATGTACAACACTTGCCTCCAGGCCGGAATATTTTATTCCTGCTGGAAAGAGGCGAGACTGCAATGCCCCACACACGATTCGCGGCTCGAATACAAAAATAGTATAGCGAAATTCTAAAATCACTCGACTATTCCTACAGAAACACATGAATGCTCTGCTACCCCGCTATGGCACATACACAACAACACAGAGTAGCCAGCAGCGGCGGGAGAAGAGCAAAACAAATATTACGCAAGAAGCACGGCAGCAACGCAGCCCTCACCAACAATACAGCTACGCGCAAAGCATAAGAGCGAGCGGTGACGCGGCAGCGGCGAAGCGTGCGCAGATTTGCTCGCCAATTTTAATATAAGTGAGAAATTCGCAAAAGTGTGCAAAATTCCGGCGGCTTAATCCGCGCTCTCTCCGTAGCATATAAAAGGCCCTGCGCGGCCTAGTACAAGCACTAGCTCTACTGCAATTTACGCAGACTAGTAACTACTGAATAGCATTTAAGCATTGAGTAGAAATATTGATACATACTCTGTAGAATCAAAATAAAATATAAGATAAGTTCAGCATATTCGATATAAAAACAGATAACGCAATTTAGGCGTATCTAAATGTAAAACACAAGATATCGCAATTTACGCGTATCGCTTAGAATTGCAAATAAGTTACATATTAAATGTAAAAAGGCGTAACCCAATTAGATAATATTAATACCGCATAATAAAGCGTATTAAACAATAATCAAACAGATAAATAAAGACCTAATGTATAGGTTTACTTGTAATATAAAAGTAGCACTGCAATTTACGTAATAATCTCTTTTATAATTCACTCAGTTAAATATATTTTATTTATTAACCAAAAGAAAATTAATAATATGTGATTATTTTAGTATATATTCCCTTTACCTGGTATCCCGGACCTGACCTACAATTAAATCATTACTTTTAAATCAATTTGTTCTCTCTCTCTTGACCTGCTGTCGGAACAACGACACGGGTCAGCAAATGCTCACAGCTCTTTAGTACATAAATAAGTCAAATATCTTGTACAGGACCACGAAAGAGTCGTGACCGTTTCAAGACTGGTGCTGGTAGGCAAGGGTAAAGGGCCTTCAGGCGCGGCAACATCCTACAGGCCCCTGTGCATGTTGGATACCCCGGGGGAAACTCCTGGAACGGATGATAAAACCCTGGCTGCACGCAGCATTGCAAGCAGAAAGTCTACTATCCAAGCCGTCCAGGAGACCGTTGAGGTGGCCAGGAGTACAGAGCGTTGAAATCACTTTTCGCGCCCGATCTGCCTCCTGGTGACACTTGTGTCAAAAACACCTTCAACTCGGTGAGATGGTCCGACGTCTTGCAGGCAATGGAGCGTGACTTCAGGGTACTAGAGACCCTACTCCAGACTATTGGATACTATCTGAGGAACCGCTTCATCCTGTATGACACGTCAGAGGGCCGAAAAAGAAGAGAACTGACTGCGGGAGCGGCCCAGGGCTCTATCCTGGGGCCTGATCTATAAAACATTTCCTACGACGGGCTACTAAGGACGGAGATACCAGAGGGATGCTCTCTGGTCGGGTACGCGGATGATGTTGCTGTCACCATAATCGCAAGAAACGTGGAGATAACGCAGACGCGAATCGACTAAGTCATGTGCCACGTACGCCGCTGGATGGGAGATCATGGGCTTGAACTAGCGGAAGCCAAAACCGAGATCGTGCTTCTCACGAAGAAGCGCATCCCTAAAATCCAGGAATAATGCTCTATAATGCAGAAATCTGGGCCCACCAAGGGAAAGAAGACCTCGGTGAAACGAAAGCCAGGGAGACGGCCAGAGAGCAAACACTGCTAGCATGGCAGTCCCGATGGCACCAAAAAAGGCGCGGAAGGTGGACGGCAAAGCTCAGCACACAGCTGGCGCCGTGGCTGGGGCGGCAGCACGACGAGGTGAATTTCGACCTTACCCACTTCCGCGCATACCCACACAGAATGGTGAAGGCAGCAGGACCAGAGTGTCTATATTGCCCCTCCCCAAAAAACGTTCCCCTTCACACGTTTTTCACGTGCGAGCGGTGGAGGGATGAACGGGCGAGCATGGGGGATAATGACGACTGGCTAACACCGGATGGCATGGTCCCATACATGCTCGGCCGAGAGGACAATTGGACCCAGGTAGCGCGCTTCGTTGAACTTCGACAGAAGTATTTTCTCAAAGAAGCAACATGCTGAAATGGGAGGGCGCCGCCAGGCGTATTGAAGACCCCACCCCGAAGTATTCCCTAAGGTTAGTTCCGGAGTAGAATAAGGTCATGCAAAGAGGGGTCTCCTCGTTGGATTTTTGTCGGCCTGAAACAGCAGCATTACTGCGGCGCTGGGCTGGCGGGCATGCACTGGGGAGGTGGGTTTGGTGAATAGTCTACAGAGCAGGAGTCCCACACTCTGGTTCATCCAGGTTGGCGATCAAGCGCTTCCCTCCTCTATAAAAAAAAGAAAAAGAAAAAAAACTATTATTATTATTGTTATTATTTATAAATTTTAACATATTAAGCAAAAAGAGGCTTACCTGATATTTCGCCTAAAGAAATTTCAACACGCGACATTTCACCTACACACATTTCGCCTAAATACACTTCACCACATGTGACACTTAGCCACAAAGACATTTCGTCTACAGCGACATTTCGCCTACACAGATTCCACGTGATGGATTGCTGAAAGACCTGTTACCGTGTTGTTACAAGTACCGTGTTGGTTGACCCTTCTGGGTTATGGGTGTGTAAGGGCGCGAAGGGCAGCGGGTCAACACGAGCTGACCGTGGTTTTATATTGAACTCTCAATATATAAAAATTACCTAAAACCGCAACAGCACCGACTCGGGGTGTTAC
>QLSS01000169.1:44270-57441 GCA_024372645.1 Trichomalopsis sarcophagae | reverse complement strand
ATATATATATATATATATATATATATATATATATATATATATATATATATATTTATATAGTATTACAGTGTAACCACAGAATCATAACTTTAATATGATTATTCGTCTATCATGGTATAAAATACTGTTCGATATTGGTATAGTGAAGGTGATTTTTACTTTATGTGTTTTTTGTGAAATAATTAATCACCTGCTACACTCGATTCTGTATGCTATACCAGCAATCTGAGAAAACAAGAATGCTAATTTCGGCCACTAACGGTGCTGGCGATCATCGTGTTTTATGCCCTCCAAGTAGCCGCACACAGCAAATAGTATTATCTTAAGCGAACCGTTTGTAGCGGTTGTCAATACTTGTTTGGCATGCAAAGTAAAAATTAATTTATTCAGGATTTCAGCTGCCTCGAGATTTTGTACAGTCAGCTTTCTACATAAATGTGAACGAGTTGCTGATTATGACTCATCCGTATTTCCTTAAATTCTATATTTTCACCGTTTCTACTCTAAAAATTTCAAAAAGAAAATTAATTATTTGGTATCAAAATAATTATATGATTTTTGAATCATTAAAAAAAAAGTATACAACGTGTGCTCCCAGTCCCTCGAGGCAGCCCCCCCCCCGGCGCCTTTGATTTTAGGCTGTAAGCCTCCTCGAAATCGTCCGGCTCGACGGCATCTCCGCTCCGATGCTTAAAGCAGCTCTACCGGAAATTCTCGAACTGCTTACGAGCCTCTGCAACGCAAGTATTTGCAACGCGGTCTTTCCTTTCGCCTGAAAACAAGCTCTAATCCTGCCGCTATCGAAGAGGTGACTTCGCCCTCCGACACACGACCCATCGCTCTTCTGTCCGAAATGTTAAAAGTACTCGAGTGTCTGATACACAAGCAGCTTTCTGGCTACATTGAATGAAACAATCTTCTTGACCCTCGACAAGCAGGCTTCAGAGGTGGACAGAGTACCAATCTGCACTCTTAGAAGTACTCGAGAACGTTCATTCAGCCATCGGCAGAAAAATGTTGACCGTTTTGATCCTCTTCGACTTCTCAAAAGCCTTCGACTCCATCGGTAGCCGACACGGTCCCACAGGGCAGCGTCCTCAGGCCACTCCTTTTTACTGTGTACATAAACGACCTCTCACGAGTCCTCAAATTCTGAAACTTTTTAGCGGCAGCCGCTAAAAAGGATGCTCTCGCCGTAGCAGGGTAGGCCAATGAGAACGGCCTACCGCTCAACGCATCGAAATGTAAAGTGATTATCCTAGGGAGCCAATTCTTCACCAACAAAATCGATCTGACCTCTCTCCCGAAGATCTACATCGGTGACTCCCAGCTTGACTTCGTTACCGAAGCTTGCGACTTGGGCGTCTGGCATCTGACTTCCCATGAATGTCTTTCGCTTACTGTACGCTCTCAAGTACTTTCGGCACGCCTGAACTACCGATCTTAAACGCTAGCTCGTCGAATCTCTGGTTTTCCCCAGTTTCGACTATGCCAGCTCTGTCTACCACGATGTGGACGTCACACGGTCACTAAAACTGAGGGCGCGCGCAAAACGCATGCGTACGGTTTGTGTATGAGAATATCCCGCGCCGCGTCCACGTCACGACCTACCGACTTAAGCTGGGCTAACTGTTCGCAAGGCGCTGGCGCGACTATCTTCTGGGCTCCATGTCATACTCAGTAATTGCAACGGTCGGCCTTATTATTTGGCAAAAAGATTTTCTCGCCTCGACTCCGAGGTCGCCATGCGCCGGTCCGAACGCAAACCTCCCCAGTCCCTAGTGACGCGGTGTCCCGGTAAAAGCCGACGTGTTTCTGCAAATCTTATCCGTGTCTACTGCGTATACTTTCTTTGTCACCTTTTCAAGATTTGCTCTAATACCTTTCTTAGCAAGGAAGAAATTAAAGAGTGGTAATTAGGAAGAAAAATTCTGGAACCAGCACCGATGACATGCTTAAACTTTCATTTTTTAATGATATAGTGATTACTAAAACAAGGCGGGTCTTTCTATGCTTGCTTCGCTTGCAAAGTATCATGTATACATATAAAACTTTAAGTGTGTGTACTAAATCAAAGCTGTAATTTTTTTTTTTTTTATATTATTTTGTACATGTTAATGTATAGTTTATACGCTTTACTAATTAATGTATTGCAACCTTAAAAAATCAATTTAATGGGCACAAATCATTTTTTCAATGTTATTAAAAGGACACTTACTCGAAAAGTTTTTTTCCTGTTTCCCAAATCAAGCCGGAATTGTCACAATCTTGAGGTGCCTCTGTAATACTTTCAGTTTCATTCATTTCACGTAAAGCTGATACAAGAACGTACCTGAAATATATGTATAAAGAGGTGGTATTAAAGCATACTAAATGTTATAACGATATTACACATAACAAATATTATTCTTACAATCCAAAGTGATAATATGTTACCCTAGTACACAAATAATTACTTGCCATAATGTGCTAAATATCTCAAATTTCATATATACATATAGATTAATATTAAATCGTATTGGCACATATTTAACTCATGCATTTGAGACAAACAAACCTAACGCTAGAAAAAACCTACAATGTTAAAGTCAATATACAAGTCTGTCAACTAAAAGAGGATTCTTCCGTCACATCTACGAAAATATTGTGCAGATATCTTAAAAATGAACATGATGAGCGCCTTAATAGGTGCTATCACCGGAATGATCAGAAACTCTTTAAAACTACAAACTCTGGTTGTAAACTCTAAACTTTTTAGTTTTTGAATCGTTTGATTTAACCATAATTTTTTACATCTTGAAAAATAAAAACTTATATTAGTTTTTGCTTTAAATATTTTATCGAGAACTAACAGAAAACAATTCAATTTTTGTGCAGAGATCTGTGCAGAAAGCTCTGTGACGATTTATTCACATTCTCCGCACATTATATTTGTAAGATACACGCGACCTCTTTTATAGACCTTCTTTTTGTAGACGTCTTGAATTGGCTGTTCGTCAAGCCAAAAAATAATAATAATAATAATTTGAATAATATTTGCTGCACTTAAATATTTTAGAGTAATGTACATTTTAAATTATCTGTACATTTCCTTCAAAAAAAAGAACGGGTCATATTAATATCTACCGCTAGTTGCTGCAGAAACGAACAAAACTATCACCTATAGCCTGCTGAATGCTCGCTACAAATGCATGGTGCGCCCAGAGCACCAAGCTTTTCTCCGCGTGTCCGTTGGTAACAAGACCGCTGGGGTAATCGGAATTGCACAAAGAAAGGAACACTCGCGTGTAAGTTTAATAAAAACAAACTATATTGTCTGAATCTGAATAAATTATAATATAATACAAATTCGAGAAGACGACGCCTGCGCGCGTGATTGCGAGGAGGACGCGCGCGGTTTCTTAGGCGAAGCCGGGCCGACGATTCGGTAGCGACGAATCTCGGCCTTCGGCTGCTTCGTTCCGGGTATTGGTGAAGAACCTACTTACTTGGTCGCTGGCCGAATGCTCTATCCCTCGTCTTCACGACCGTTGACGGCACCGGGAATAGTTGTGGGCTGGGGTGGATCTTGAAGTCGTCCCTCTAGGCACTCGAAGCTCAGGCACACTTGTACGCTGGTACGGAAAAACAGCTCGCGGATTGTTGACGGTATCGGTATCGTAGCTGTTGACACGGTTGAAGCAAAAACAAGTCTCAGACTCTGAGCGCGCTCACTCCTCGCGGAAAATCTTCTGTCAGCGTCGCCGCTGACGTCGTCTGCTATCCTCGAAATCCTAATCGCGTGACATACGAGCCCGCGAGATCTAAAATCTCAGCGCTCATTACACCAGATAAATATGTCGTTTTAGAAAAAAAAAATATTATTTAAAAACGTCGTCTAGATATTTACATAAAATTTGTTACTTTTTAGTTGGTCTAATTTGGGATTTCAAGCAATTTTTGCATGTCATGCTTTATTTTTAATGATTTGTAGCTCATAAGGGATGCATTTTTTACTTAAACAACCTGAATACTTTTTTTGTAATATTATTAAAATTTCTTAATAAAAATACTTTTAAAGCCCTACGTATATGTAAAGGCTACCTGATTTGCATTTTAAACCTTAAAATATAAAAATCTGAATGTTTTATCCGGACTCCTACTACCTCAATACAGTAAAAAGATACCTTTTATAGTAAAAAAGTAGCTGTGAAGTTTCAGAATGGGCTTAACCTTCAATTAGAAGTTATGTCGAAACCAAACATGATATACTGACTAATAAGTGGTTTTACGTGCAAATTTGACATTTATAACCTAGTAAATTTCATATCTACCGATACAAGCACATGTTGGTATTGATAGTCTTACAATTTACTGAGTTATATGTGTCGAATTTGCGTATAAAACCGTATTCTTAGCCGTAACTTATCAGCCGTTATATCATGTTTCTTCACTACATAGCTTTAAGTAGTAGGTCAAACCCATTATAATACTTTACAGCTACTTCTTTACTATAAAAAGATACTTTTTAACTATATTGAGGTGGACGGAGTCCGGATCAAACATTCATATTTTCATATTTTAATGCTTAAAATGCAAATAAGGTAGCCTTAACATACATATAGGACTTTAAAAGTATTTTTATTAGAAAATTTCAATGATTTAACAAAAAAATTTATTCAGGTAGTTAAAGTAAAAAATGTACCCCTTATGAGCTACAAATCAGTGAAAATAGACAAAAAATGCAAAAATTGCTTAAAATCCCAACTTTGACCAACTATAACACGAAGCCAAGCGAAGAGATCGCGCTGAAATTTTTCTCGGAATAAGGTACATGTAGAATATATATATATATATATATATATATATATGTATGTATACATGTAGAATATATATATATATATATATATATATATATATATATATATTCTACATGTACACGGTACAACAGTCTTCAATTGTATAAAAGTTTAGCCTTTTAAAATATTGTAAATTAGATGTTATAACATTCGCAAACAGTCGCAAAATAAAACATTTTATTTATTTCTTCTGTATTGATTAATGTAATAGAACAAGTAAATATTATAAACTTCAAATAACTGTTGTGAGGAAAGAATAATTTTGTACAGTGTCTAATATTAGGCATAGTGATTGGGCACAATAATATGTGCTACAATATGTCAGCGGTCTTGCTTGATTGTGGTGATCATTTTTTTTAATTAATACATTTTAGATGTTGCATACTTCGTAGATACAACATAAAGTCTATAAGAAATGATACAAAAATTTGAACGCTATTTGGATAAAAATAAAAATCATACTATTTATAGTAACATTAATTAAATAAATTGTATAAACACCTTTGAACCGATGTCTGGACCAAACATTAGTCCTATATGTACTGTAGTTTTCGAATGAGAGACAGATCAGATTCCTAAAATAGTCACATGGATATTTTAAAATTGTATATTTATATTTGTTTATAATTATTAGATAGAAACGTGAATTTGTTAGTGCTTGTATTTATTAAAAGTGTTGATTCTGTATATTGCGTTGGGAAAAAAGAATTTCGGTTTTTTTTCATATTTTTCGAGGTAAATTTTTTAATATTAATTCTAAGGTTTCTGGGCGAAAAACTTAACTAAGTGATTTTCATAAACTTCTTTTGAATCAAGCTTTACACCTTTAAGAGAGTTTTGCAGAGACAGAAACAAATGATAGTCTGACGGGGCAAGGTCCGGCCTATACGGTGGATGCGTCAAAATTTCCCAGCCAAACTCTCTTAATTTTTAACGAGTTATTAAAGATATGTGTGATCAAGCGTTGTCGTGATGGAAGGCAATGACTTACGTATTGATTAATTCTGTCCGGTTTTTTTAATTGCCTGCTGCAATCGCATTAGTTGTTGATAGTAGACAGTCGAATTGATGGTTTGTCCAGGTTCGAGCAGCTCATGATGAAGAATACCCTTCCAATCCCACCAAACACTCAGCAACACCTTCTTTCACGTCAATACGGGCTTTGCAACTGCTTGTGAAGATTTCCCTGGCTTCAACTACGATCTCTTTTGCACACTATTATCGCACGTGATCCATTTTTCATCGCAGGTAATTATTTGTTTTTTAAATGGCTTGATTTCGTTTTGTTTCAAAAGGGATTTACAAATGGAAACTCGGTCTATTAAATTTTTAACGTTAATTCGTGTGAAACCCCAGTATCGAGCTTCTTTATGTATCTAGTCTTATGTTAATGGTTCAAAACTGTTTTATGGTCGATGTTTAGTTTCATAGCAATGTTGCAAGATGAAATATGGTTGGCCGACCCACACAATGTCCATCTTTAAGACCGAAGTTTTCGGAACGAAATCAAGCAAACCAATTCTGACACTAGCGTTCACTTAAGCACTCATCTCCATCAACACTGCATGATTTTCGATGAGCCTGTGCTGCAGTTTTCCTTTTTCGGAAGTTGAAAAGCAAAATGTGACGAAAGTGGCGTTCTGAAATTTCCATTGTCAAAGCGCATTAATTTTTGAATCGTTAAATAAATGAAGCTATTTTGTGCTCTAAAATATTCTATAGACTTTAAACTTCTAAACATGCTATAGTGTGGCTTCATTAAATAAGCATTACTATAGATATACAATTTTAATGTCATCTATTAGGAAGAACCGAAATTATTCTTTCCCCAACCCAATATTTTATGTAAGTACCCTGGTAGAATCGGTAACCCACTTAATGGCCACTTCTTTAAATGGAATCTAAAAACTGGGCATAGATTCGAGTTTTTAATTTAACGATAGTTTTTAATTTAACGGAGCTTTCGGATTAATGATTCACTCGCGATTTAAAATGCTATACAATTTATTCGATTGCCACAAGATTTTAATAACGCTCGCTCGCAACTGGCTAGATTTCCTGATTATTTTAAAAATAATTAACCACAACCTAATTGCGATAAATGCACAATGGCAAGTAAAATGATTTAATAATCTGAATGTTCACGTTGTCTCCCTAGCCGAAATATCCTAAGTTTTTACACTAATTTTAATTTTTCTAAGTCTTTGCACCGATTCGAATTTTTCCAAGTCTTTGTACCGATTCGATATTTTCTAAGTTTTTGACCCGTCGAAAATTTTATAAGTTTTTGCACTACCCGAAATATTCTAAGTCCCGAACGGTCGAAAATATTCTAAGTTCCAAGATGTTATACCGGACCGGGCTCGGGCAGAGCTTTCGCGTGGCGACGATTTTTGAAGCAGACTGATGATGTGCGTACCTGTTGCTGGGCTTCTTTACACTCTCGAAGGAGAGGTACTCTCCGATTTTCGTTTCCTCGGAGGGGTGGGTGTTTGACCAATTAGGAGGCCTAGATGCAGCTTCTTGCCTTATATGGAGTTTTTTACGCATGTGATGTTGCAGCGAGGGCCAATCAGAAAACCAGAGTAAAAATCCTCTCCTCTAGTACATCGAGTCCCCTCGTGCTCTTCTCCTGTCATATTCGCCTCTGATTTACCTTCCTTATCTACAGACTCATAGAAGCTCCTTCTGTGCATTTTGAGCCGACTTGCGTGGTGTCCTCTTTGGTAGCTCTTCGAGCTTCTACCGCGCGTGACTTATGTGTCACTTGCCGATAGCGTTGCGCGCTCCGTGACCTCTCTTCATTGCCCGTGCGTCGCTTTCGTGTATGCGAGGTCTATGATGTACAGTAGGCTTCTTGTTTTTTATTCCTCTGCTCTACTTGCATCCGCTGTATTCCCATCGTGGAACCGAGATGTGTGTGTGTGTGTGTGTGTGTGTGTGTGTGTGTATCGGTATGCACCGCTTAGCTTTGAGTTTCTGCTGTAATCCTGCAATGTGTACGTGCATATCGGTGTGATTCGCTTGGTCTCTTGCCTCTGCTGTAGAGTCGTAGTATGTGTGCGCGCATATCGGTGTTTCGTTTTATTATTATTTTACGTGATTTTACTATTATTGATTTACTTAATTGATTTACTTTGAGTTTAACTATTTTTTCGTGTTTACTTCGTTTTACGTTGTCGTTCTTTATTCTTATTAATTCAATTAATTATTGAATTTGTTGAATTTGCTATAACTAATTATATACTACATTCTAGTAGGAAGGGTATTCTAGTAGGAAAGTGAGCATTTCACAGTAGCTTGGATAAGCATTGCAGCAAATTTATTATAAACGGAAATTAACAAATAATAAATTCAAATTAGATCATCAATTAGAATTTATCCAATTGATCATTAAAATTTAGTCGTTGATTAAAATGTTTCAAATTGGCGATTAAAATTCAATTTAACCGTAAATTAAAATTTTTCCAATTGACTATTAAAATTTAATCGTGAAATAAAATGTTTCTAATTAACGATTAAAATGTTTAAAGTTATTAATTTTAAAGTTATTAATTATATTTTGTTTAATTAATAATTGAATTGTTTTTAACTAACAATTAAAAGATATATGAGGGCATTCCGTGCTAACTGAGACGAAGCTTTATCCAAAAATCATTTCAGCAATCAATTTTTTAAAGGGCAAAAAAATTATGATTTCTTCTCAACTTTATATTAAAGAGTGGCAAAGGACATTTTTTTTTTTATTTTGAAGAGCCTACGGTTGGTTTCAAACAGAAAATGAGAGTGTGTAAGTGCGACGCGGATTACGGGTATCCTGATCCCCCTGCCTAGCGGTCCAGCGCAGCGTTCGAGTTTTGCAGTCTGTCCAAGATCAGAAGTGACGTCCACGATTGCCGAGGTTGAGAAGGTATGTAAGACGTGCAGTGCATGAGACTGAGTGAATGCGAATGTGCATCATCCGTTCAAGGGTGATTCAGCGCGCGTGACCTTCTCGGGATAATCGCGTACACGGATACGATCATCCCAGCGTCGCAGCGAGTCGCAAGGTTGTTGGCGACTCACGTATCATTTTAAGTTTGTAAAATCACGTTTATTTTGCAGTATTTAAATGAAACCTAGACTTTTGATTTTCGTGATTTTGCTTTATTAATTGACCTCGTGCGCTTGTTTACGATTTCTCTTCCTTCCTACGATTAACGTAGCCTCCGCAGGTGTTACTTAAGTCCAAGTAACGCAGTTGAGCAGCCCTGCACGCACCAGGCAGTGCGTGAATCCAGCAAAATAAAAAGCGGCTTTAATAGCTGCATGCAACGTGGGTGTTTCGAGGGCGTAAAAGAGTCCTTCACCGCATCGAGGGAGCGCGATCCAGTCGTTAAGTGTTTTATTCGCCGATAGATTTATACCTTGTTACATTAGCACCAAGTTCGTGGGTTACTTAGTAAGAAAAGCACAAATATTGTAATTTTCGCGATTTTCGGCGCAAGCGAGAAACCGTTGCAAATTTTAGAAGGTCGCGCATCGACGTAAACATGAGCATCCTCGTGTTGATTACGTCGCGCTCAAATGAAGCGGATTTGAGCAGCGTTCGAATATATTCTTGCGGCGTATATGAATATTTTAAACGCAATTCACATGAGAGGTTTGTGAATAATAATCCGAGATTCCTCTGGTGTAAAAACAAAGCGTGTATGCGAAATTGTAAGTTGTTTAATTATTAACAATTAAATGTATAGTGAAAAGTATAGTCCACGCACGCTGTAGTAAAGCAAAGCACGCAGCGGCGCAGGTGTGTAGAGAGTGCGAGCGCTTGCGGCGCTACATATAGACAATTCTACGAGAACGTGACGGTCACGATGTATATAGTCACTTCCACGGGAAGACGCGGAACGGTATACGCCTACTTTTTAGCCAAGAAGACCTCACAAATTTTGAAGAGGACAACACACTCAACTCGTAGATCGAAATATACGCGTATTCCGCGAAAATATTTTTGTCTTTTTTTACATTTTTTTTCGTGTGTGTGAGTGCGTATATGCCTGTAGCACAAATTGTGCGTTGCAAGTGAGAGCACAGTGGTGCTACGAGTGCGCGCACCAGAAGCAATTCGTGCTTAATTGGCGTAATTAAAATTTTTTTACAGATTTCGCTCCGATTATCCAGCTGGTATCCTACCCTATAATGTCCCGTCAGCCAGCCAACAGCCAGCCTCAACCTATTCCTGCTTAGGCCCTTAATGGTCCGCAACCAACCCTTAGGTGGGCTGCTGCCCATTTGCTCTAGCCTACCTTTGCTCTTCGGAATTGGTCCATTTGTCGCTCAGTTGCGTGTTAAGCCAGTCTTTATTTGCTTTATTAAGCGCAAGTTGGGATACTGATGGCGCTCCTTCTTGCACGAATGCCTTCTAGCACACTAGAGTGTCCCGGTACACACACAAGTCTCACCGTGTTGTGTTCTGCTAATGATTCCAGCGCCTGTCTGCACCTTAGTACCTCTTTTGAGGAGATACTGATAGTATCCAGCGCCATAAAAGCTGCCTTGCTATCCGAGCAGGAGCTTACAGATTTCTGCCTGGAGCAATGTAGCATTTTTGTCGAGCGAGCACACAATTTCTTGTGTATCTCGCTTTTCGCAGGCACCTGCTCCTACACCATTCTCACGACGGGGTACTAAAGCTACAATTACCTGAAGGAACAACAGCCGTGAGATTCGTTGCGTGGTGCGCAGTCAACAAGTAGGCAGTAGACATTCTCAAGAAAGTCAGAAAAGATTAAGAGGACGTAGAGGTTAAGTATGTACGTATGTGTGTGACGCAAAAAATAAAGGATGGTAATAGTGATAACGATCACATCAACCAGAAGCGGGCAAAAGCTTTTCGCCCCTACGCGAAGCATTGCTTGACGTTGGTTCCAGAGGGTTCATGGGCATGAAAGATAGAGCTAAGCACCTTTACCAAGGGTCGATAAAGGCAAAGAGACCGTTTCTTTTTATGGCTGGGTGTTTTTTACCTCACCGTAAGGAGGGTGGGTTTAGTCGGTGTGAATCCTACACACGGCTGACATTGGAGATAAGGCTGTTTTGAAGACCCCATAAGTAAGGTCATAATAAAGTCTTTTAAAGATTTTTCCTAATACCTCTTTCTCCGAAAGAGAAACAAAAAAAAAAAACGTGTGCGTCACGGGACGCCCGACAGAAGTGATAACTTCATATGATATTTATAGAAACTATCAAATATAGAACTTGTTTAACGCATGATGGCAATAATAATTTTATAGTTATATTTTTTGCTAATCTAATAATTTATAAATAGATCAGGAATTAGTAAAACGTAATTTAATTTCCTTTTGAATGTAAAATATATATTTTATGTACAATAGTTATCATTATTTAACAGTTTAAGTTGACTGGCTGGTATTTAACACAACAATATGATTATCAATATACACGTAAATATCACACTCGGTAATTGAAAAATCAAAATAACTATCTGTTTGCTAACACAATTTAATAACACAATGTTCACTTCAAAAGTTTTACTAATGTAGAGGTTAGGTTTACTGTGCACGCGCGCTAAGAGAAAAGTGCCGAGGAAAGAAAGGGAGAGATAGAGAGCGTCTGTAGTGGAGCATATACAGTATGCGAAAGAGAGAGGGCATGTAGACGCGAGCGAGTGAGAGAGAGCGAGAGAGAGAGAGAGAGAGAGAGAGAGAGAGAAAACACGTGCCAGTAGAGAGAGAAGAAAGCGCGCGCAGAGTGGGGATGTCTCCGCTGAGCCGCCGTATGCATGCGAGAGAGGAAGCAAGAGACCGCAGGGTGGGGATGTCTCCGCTGAGTCGCCGTATGCGTGCGAGAGAGAAGGCAAGAGACGGCAGGGTGGGGATAGCCAGACATAACGGCGCCGTAACGCATTCCAACCAATTCACTCCGTCCCATAAGAAGTTATCACTTCAAAAACACACACACATATACACTCATCCATCTGCACGGACATTTTCTAAAAACGCATAATTCGAATTCTAGCGAAGTTTTAGCGAAACTGAAAATGTTACTATTACAAAGCTTTCTCTAGGAAAGAGCAAAATAAATACAACAGACAATAACTATTAATAAGTGAAGACAAGAGTTTTTTTATAGTTTAAAGCAGTTCTCTTTATTTTATAATGTTGTCTTCGACATTCACTAGTTTTTTTCTAATCAAAACAGCTATTTTCGAATTACTACACATTTTCTCAACTTTTTAAAAACAGGTTTTTAATAACATAATTGAACCAAATTAATGTAACTGTTGAAAACTGTTTCAATCTGGTATCATCCGCAGAAAACTAGATAAATAAACTAAAAAAAAAAATGTAATTACTTGTAAATAACTGTTGTCTTTGTCTCTATTCCGACATTCTTTTACTGAAAATTTTTGTTTTGTTCAGTTATCTTTTGTTTTAGTCTAAAATCTACCGATGGAAACTGTTATGTGCAAAATTTTTGTTCCAATAAGAATCAATATAAGTATGGACAATTATGTAGATTAATACAAAATCATATTTTATGTTCTTGAATAAAGATACATTAATTTTATTATCTTTTTATTAAATACTTATTTAAATTATTAAATAAGTCAATATTTGGAATATGTTTTGATGTAGAGTTCGTGAAATGCACTATTAGGCACACGGTGCGTAATAGTGCGTTCAAGGACATAGTCGCCCCCTGTTTAAAAAAAATAAAGTTTGATGAATCACTGTGAGTTTCTTAGCTTAAATGTTCATGTTTTAGCAGAATTCACGTGCTAATGTTTTTTATCTGACGCTTTAGAAATTCATCATTTAAATTTATGTTTTGTTGGTTTTAAATTAACATTAATTCTTTCTGCCGTTCGGTATAACTGCGTGACGGTCGGTTTTTTCTCGATTCACTCCCCGGTAAAAATGTGTACCTAGCGAGCCTATAGAAGTATTCACTTCAAAAATTAACTAAATGAGCTCTAACGAATAAATACATTGATTATCAACATATTTATTCGGCAATTTTTGTTTATCGTTAATTTTTTATTCTTGTAAGGTTCACAGAGACTATTTATTTTCATTACAAAATTTAGTTTCCCAGTTAGCCGCATCTACGCATGCGCGAGTGACGTCACCTGAAGACTTCTGTTTGAAGCGCCACCACGCGGTGGCAGGTGTCTGAAAAAGTTTTCAGTATTTTCTGACTCCAAACTCCTATTTCGTTGACTCTCCTTCTCTACAGTCTTTTTGATTTGTGTGTACACACAATTTATTGTATAAATTAATTATTAATTACGAACATTATTGTTCTTTTTTAATGAATGATTTTTACGT
>QLSS01000169.1:0-31767 GCA_024372645.1 Trichomalopsis sarcophagae | reverse complement strand
CCTTTATTTTTTCGACAACACCTTGCTTAAGAATGTTGAAAGCCACCCGATTATTTCGTATTTATGACCTTCACCTGACCTTTGAGGTCATCGAGGTCAGGTGACCTGAGAGCATATTTAGACGTAAAATTTCCCGCCCTTTCCGATTCCGGTATCAACAATAGGGATTCCCATTTAAAAAAGTCAAGTTGACCCTGATTTGACCTTGAAGGTCATCGCCAAGGTCAGATTAAAGGTCACCATTATTCAACCCCCTTTGTACCCTACAACTTTTGTAGAGTTCATTTCTTGATAGGGTGCGAACTTACCGAGTTTTCCAACTGCATAGATTAAAATGGCCCACCCTGTATATATATATGTGTTTTAGTGTGTGTGTGTGTGTGTGCGAGTGTGTGTGTGAGGGGGGGGCATTCCACCATATATATATATACATATATATATTTCAGAATTATATAAATTTACTTATTTTTATCTAACTCACCTTTATCTATGATGCCCCAAAAAGTTATAAAGTTCGAATAGAAAAACAAAAATTAAGAAATTTTTTTCATCACACAATAACAATAGCTTTGAGATACTTCAAGGATTGACGTTTGCTTTCTGATACTTTCTTATGCCCTGAACAAAAGTGTTGAACAAGATTTAAAAAAATGTCTACGGTTTGACGTGTGTACGTATTTGGATACCGTGAGATTGATGCCAGAGTGAGTTTTATTTTAGGAGAATATTTGTGTCTATTCTAAGCAAGTAAAAATGACAAGTGCAGGGTTAGATAAAACCTTGGACGTAGTGCGATGTAGTAGCCAGAACTCTCTTGTGAGAAGTAAAATAATGTAGAATCATTTCTGCGGTCAGACGGTTCCACCCACGACTAATTGGAATGTGACCGTGATATCAACTTAAGACTTAGTTATATTGCATGAATCGTACCTTCTCCACATATATTTACACAATCTTTATTTTTTTTGGCAGCTTGTATACGTCATTAAAAAGCATTTTATGTCAAAAGGTTTTTAATATCTTTGGATAAATAAATTTTATTTTATTTTTGCTTAAATAAATTTTCTTATTTACCTGATTTCTATTTCTTTTTAGCGGAGAATGCAAACAATAAGATTCTACACAAAGTTGCTTCTCGTACGACAATTTATGAAATTAAATTATACGCAATTGATTTCATTTTGTACATATAGTTTACTTACAAACTATCCTTGATATGACTTTTTTCGTCCGTCACATTAATTAGTTTCAATCCTAATACACCTTCTGGAACATTATTAGAATTAAGGGCTTGTTCGGTAACTAACCAAACATACCCGGCTCCGGTCATATTGAGTTCAGCAGCATTTTTAAAAATAATTTCGGCATCTTCTGCGCTATTGAAATAAAAAAGTATAAACTTTTATTTATAAAGATATCGATACAGAATTATTATTTTAAAAAATATTTTAAAAGTAAACTAACATATACCACATGCATGCCTACTGAGAATCCTTAGATGAGAATCAAGTTATTCTTATGTAAAAATCACGCCAAAATTGTATATTAGTCTTATGTCAATATCATATGATTACCATGTAATTATCATTCTCTACTACTTAAATCTCTAATCAACTTAAATACGTATTTCAATACTCAGTGTTCTTGAATAGTACATTATGATACTGTAATGGAATCCCCGATTCCATTACGCGCCTACGACGCCAATTTAAGTAGGTCACACAAATTTTACACGAAACGATAAAAACACATACGTGAGACACTCGCGAGCATCGTCATCGCAGCAGCCGCAAGAAGCAGCATTTCCCACCACAACCTATTCCTACAAAAATAGAATTAGAGGCGTAGCGTCTAATTCTATTTTTGTAGGAATTAGACGCTACGCCTCTAATTCTATTTTTGTAGGAATACGCCTTCGTAAGACGAAGTTTCGTGCATTGGTACGAGTACACCTATTGCGAGAGGAACTGTCCCCAAGGAAAGCGTAACTTCTATTTTCGGAACCTTAAACATAAAAGAAAGAACACCCGAAAATCAAATTATAATCGATAATATCAATCAACAATTAAGCGTCGAAATAAAACCCGAATTATTAGACGCATTTTTCAACGACAAAGATAACGCAGCAGAAATCGACAAAACCCTAAATAATCAAGGTTTTGGATTTTTTCAAGCGATTAAACTTGTGAGAGACCGACTTAGTAACTTCGCGTCAGGAACAGCTCGCCCCGAAAATCTGAAAATTGATATAGCCCCTCGCCACTCAACCGATAGAAGCTAACTCTTTTTATCCTTCAATAAAAATAGAATCATCCCAAAACAAGTCAAAGACGGATAGGAAACCAACAAAAATGGCCGAGACGATTCAAGTCCGTGGAATGTCCATATCCAACGTGTTGGATTTAATTCCTCGATTTAACGGACAAAATGTATCTCTATCACTTTTTCTCGATGGGTGCAGGGAAGCTAAAGAATTGCTACCCAATACACTCGAAGTAGAACTAGCCAAATTTATCCGAATGCGCTTATATCGCAGCTCAGCGGGAGAGCCGAATAAATAACAAACAAACATTTCTAATTGACCTCGAAAAAGATTGCATTAAATTTTTTAAAAGGGGACTAAGTTGGGAGATCCGGGGGCGCATGGGTACACCTACCACGTTAAAAGAGGCTCGTGAACAAGCCATTGAAATAGAACGTGAATATGCGGGATGCGCAATCGACGACGACGAGTTACCGGACGCAAAATTCAAAAATAGAGAAATGCGCAAGGTGCACGTAGTCGACTATGACCAAAGTTCGATGAAGTGCGGATTTTGCGGAAAGCTCGAACACGTGACATAAAACTGTCGACAGTTCGCCCTGCAACATCTGCAGCGACAGAGCGACACGCATGACTACCAACGAGACCGAGGACTCCCACCGCGCGACAATCAAAATTTTCGAAACGAAACGCGACCTAATAATACCCATTTCGGAGGATGGAATGCCGAAAATAGGCAGCGCAACGGCTTCTTTCCGAATCAACAAAATAATAATCACAATAATAATAATTTTAATCAAAGGATTACGGAAAATCCGCGATATAATAATAGTGAAACTTTAAGATCTTGAAATAATTCAAATCGTAACAATACTAACAATCAAAATACATTTAGACCGACGTGTTATTATTGCGGTATTCAAGGGCATACGCGCAATGCCTGTTTTAAGCTGCAGCGGGACATGCGCTCGGGTAACGTCGCGCAGGGAAACGCCGAGTCTCTTTCTCAGGAGGGCGCGCGGAGAGAGATGACATCTGGAATGCGCCCGAACGATTCCAACGAGAAGAATACTCCCACATCCGCGCCGAAACTATAAATTTGAGTCGCGCGAGCACGGTGCCGACCATCAAAGTAGACATCGGAGAGTTTAACAAGCCATTAGAATTTATGCTTGATACCGGAGCCTATGTTAGTTGAGTGCGTAAGTCGGAGGTATCGCCCTATACTAACATAAACACGAACGAGATTATAAGATTAAAAGGCATAACAACCCAATATATTTTGACTCTTGGCAAAGTGACAGTAGATTTCAATAACGTGTCAACAGACTTTCATTTAGTTGACGATAATTTACGATAATTCACGAAAGCTGAAAATGCCGGAATCCCAAGAATAGATCGTTTGAAATCATTGCTAAGATATACTCATTTAGAAACCGAACTGCGCCAGCCAATCGAACGCCTCATAGAGGAATATGCCGATTGTTTTCATTTAAAAGGGGAAAAGTTGGGGACTACTAATTTTATTAAACATCCAATACTAACTGTTAGCGATGTGCCTATTTGTACTAAACCTTATAGATTTCCTCACGCTCTTAAACAGGAACTCGATAATCAAATACAAGAAATGCTTGAGGGAGGTGTAATTCAGCCTTCTAATTCTAATTATTCATCGCCTGTATTTTTAGTAACAAAATCTCCCAGGAGGAGGAACAAAAACTATGGAGTAGTTGTTGATTTTCGAAAACTAAATGATAAACTATAAAAGATAAATATCCGTTACCTAATATATTAGATATTATCGATCAAGTAGGTGGAGCAGAATATTTTTCGGTGTTTGATTTTGCTCTGGGATTTTTCCAAATTCCGTTGCATGAAGCTGATAGACATAAAACGTCCTTTTGCTCTTCGAACGGTTTGTATGAATTTACTAAAATGCCAATGGGTCTTTCGAACTCACGAGCAACATTTCAGCTTTGTGTTGATAAAATCTTTAAAGATACGCAAGGTAAAGAGATATTTTTATTTTTAGACGATGCTGTTATATACGGGAAAACTATCGAGGAACATAATATTAAATTCGAGAAATTTTTGAAAAGATTACGTGAAGCTAATTTAAAATTGCAACCGGATAAATGCGAGTTTTTAAAGAAAGAAGTTATTTATTTGGGACATTTGTTATCTAAAGAAGGAGTCAAACCGGATCATAAGAAATTAGAAGCAGTACGAAATTTTCCATTACCTAAAACTCAGGAAAATATTCGCGAACTTTTGGGACTAGCAGGTTATTATCGCCGATTCGTACATAATTTTTCGGGCATTGCTAAACCTTTGAGTAACTTACTAAAGAAAGACGTAGAACTTGTATGGAATGATCAAACTCAAGAAGCATTTGATATATTTAAAGAAAAACTTTGTAGCAAACCTGTATTACAAATTGCAGTTTTTTCAAAACCTTTTATAGTAACGTGCGACACTAGTTTACATGCTTGGGAGGTATATTAAGTCAAGGGGAAAAGGGCAAAGATCGACCGATAGGATACGTGTCGCGAGTACTTTCCGACACCGAAAGCAGGTACGACTCATACTCTCGAGAAGTCTTAGAAATATTATATTCTATGTCGCAATTTAGACCTTATTTACTCGAAAGACACTTTACAATTGTTATGGATTGCCAACCTTTGATCTGGTTCAAAAATTCAACCGATTTAACGTCAAAAGTAAGTCGCTGGAGAATTAAATTAAACGCTTACGACTACGATATCATGCACAAATACGGGAAAGCTAATGTGAACGCAGATGCTCTCTCGAGAAACCGAAAAAGTCGACACGACCAACGAGCCAGACATTGACTTAGAAAATTCGCAAAGTATCCAATTAAAATTCCCAATAGAGTCAAATATAGAAAAAGAAAACGTTGAACCTGTAATAAATAAAGAAAGAAAATATGGAAAGATATTTGTCGAAAGTAAAGAACAATTGTTTATGCGAAAAGATAATTACATTTATTTTATAACTTCGGACGCAACGCCGAGTGACGAAGGAGCCCGACAGTTGCAAACGCGTAATGAATTACCCAGATTTTCTGAGTTAGAAGTCGGAGAAATTAAAATCACGAATAGAAATAATAAACTACATTTTGCTATTGTTAAACGCGGCAAACAAGCCTTAAGCACTACTGAGATTCTCAATAATGTAACCATTGCATTCAAAGTTTTAAAGACATTGATTGAAAAAGAGAATATTTGTTCTATTAGCATTGCTAAGAGCAAGGATATTGAAAACGTATTATGGGACGATGTGTTAATTAAATTAAGACATATATTGAAGGGAATACCAGTAAAAATTATAATTTGCTTGGGAATAATTAAATATATAGCTGAAAGAGATAGAGCTAGAATCATGGAAGAATTACACGATACAGCCATAAGAGGGCACAAGGAAGTCAATAAAACTTATAAACGGATTAAACAAAGATATTATTGGGAAAATATTAAAGAAGATGTACAAAATTTCATACGTAAATGTCTCACATGTCAATTGAAAAAACTAGTTCGAGTTAATAAAACGTTTTATTTGTATTTTTGGCGCACCTCTTACGATTCTCACAGATCAAGGTAGTAATTTCATGTCAAGTTTAATGAGACGAGTAGCAAAGAAATTTCGTATTAAACAAGTAAAAACAACTGCGTATCGTCCTCAATCTAACGGATCCTTAGAAAGATCACATCACTCATTGACCGAATATATTAAAACGGCCTTAGACAAGGAAACTTGGGACGAATGCTTAGAATTAGCGATTCTGTTACAATACCGTGCCTCACGAAGGTCATAAGTTTACGCCATACGAATTAGTTTTCGGACGTTTAGCCCACGTTCTTTCGAATGAGCCACTCGAACCGGAAGATATCATTCCCACATACAATGATTACGTCACAAACCTTAGTAAACGGATTGTACGGTTACGACTGTGGGGATTATCTTTCAAATCTAACAACAATATCATTACTAGATATAAGAGATTGTGACATAAAAAAACCAACTGTTAACGTCACGCGAACTTACGCTCAATTACTACAACTTTATGAGTATTCGTCAACTCATGTGTATAAGTGTTCAGTCAAAATAACACGCGTAGTCACACATTGCGGCATGCACTCACATGCGTCACGAGTAGCAGCGGGCGAAATAAGTTATTATAAGGAATTATCTCAATGCGAATGCGATGTAATGCAACAAACCGGGTATTTTCAGATCGGAGAAACAAAAATGTTGGGACTTCGGGGAAATAGCACTCATTACAAACACGTGGTTTTTTCGAGAAGAAGTAACGGTGATGGTCAATGTACGGGGGGATCATATTCCGACCCGTATGGACGATGGGACCATGTATATGTGCGGGGTGGCTCGAAATTTCACTTCAAGATTATTCAACACCAATATATTTAAACTCAAATAAAATCATATTAAAAACCGGTGTACGTTGTACCTTTACTGACCGACAATGTGTGGACTATGACGGAGCACATGTATTTTGGGTTAATGTCCCGGATGATTTCTGTGGACTCAATAAATACTCGGTACTCTATGAAGGTTATCTAAACAAAATCTATGACGAAGAAGCTAAAAAAATCATGTACTCTTTAGAATCCGAAGATATAACATTCGCCTTATGGAAAACCACCGAGTTACACCGAGAATTAATTAAAAAGTCACCTGTAAGCACAACTAACTTGGATATCTTCGCCTATGTAAATTCAAAATTTCTATACGTAAAGAAACACATGAGGGGTCAATTTCAAGAAATGTATCATAAAATTTTACAACAAAAATGCTAACTTGAACGAAAAGTACTTAAAATCGCAATTTCAATCGCGACCATATCGCCGGAGGAGTTCGGATACAGACTCATGGAGTCGAACGGATATATAGGCGTGGTAGCTGGAGCGGCGGTAAATCTGTTAAAATGTCTACGCGTGGACGTCAAAATTAGAAACACGACTAAATGCTATGAGCAACTCCCAGTGCGACGCGGAGAAGAGGAGCTCTTTCTAGCTCCTAGAACCCGGATACTTGTGGGAATCGGTACGCAAATCGCGTGTGACACCAGAATACCTTCAATGTGTAAAATTGATAACCACTGGTATAAAATGTTACCTATGCCAGTTGTAGGGGAAGAACCCGAAACGCTTAAACCGCAGTCAAAACCTACATGGAAATATATAAGTCCAGAAACTCTAGCCATAGGGGGAATCTACGGAGAAAAGGATTTAAACAGACTTCGTGATATGATACTATTTCCAATAAAAAAACCAACGGTATTAAATAAAATAGCGTTAGGTATGGCGGGAAAAAAGAAGCGGTTAATGTGGTGCTGGTAGAAGAAGCTATAATCAAGAGGCTTCAGCATTAAGTGGTCTTTGAAATGAAAGACTTTTACATGCTTACCTCTAAACAGAGTATTCTAAAAGCCCTGAATAGAGAGTTTTTAAAAGATAAGGAAGTAGTAGAGGAGACGTCTGTAAAGACCCTATGGGAAACCTGTAGAGATACGCAGACTGCCGTTGTACAGCTGTCTGCACAAATTACCCGAAAGGCGATTGCAAGAGAAAAGCTTAAAGTAGGTTGGGTTGAGCCATTAAAGCCCATGCTAAGACTGGTTGAGATAGCGACAAACAAACTGTGCTATCCTTTGCATAAGTGAAAAATAAAATATACGTATTTTTTCTTATGTCATTTGCAATTGTATATAACAAATTATTTAAAAAATTCATAATTTTCAAAATCTGAATGCGGGAATCGATTCTGGAGGTAAAATCGAGACCAAAACCTATATAACACTTTTTTGTCAGAGTTCAATTTGTTAGTGTAATGTAGGAATAAACAATTGCATGTTGGGGAGAAAAAGTGACCATGTCTAGTCTCAAGTAAAATATATCTGGAACAACAAAAAACAAACTGTACTATCCTTTGCATAAGTGAAAAATAAAATATACGTATTTTTATATCTTATTATACGCTGTATTCTAGTAAGAAGGGTATCTATTGATTTATATTATAATAATTAACCCTATCGAAAATGCGAGAAGAATGAGCATTTCACATATTCAAGTTTTCTTACTAACTACGGCCTATTAACACCTCCTGCGTATCACAGAATAATAACCACGAGATCAACGCATTCATTCATCTTTTTTTCAATCTATGTTTAACACGTTTCCTATAGCATTCACGTAACCAAATTATATATTTACAACACCTAGCTTGCTGTTACTTTTCGTCAATATCATTTTAGTGCAAAGGCAAACCACTGAATAAACTAGCAGTATCTTATTATTATGATTATGATTTCTCCTCTAAAAAGTTATGTAATCCTTAAAGAAATTGTCTAATGTTTATAGCTTGGATAAGTTTTTCGGTATTTTTATCAATATACGCTAATGAATGTAATGAAATCAGTTTAAAAAATATCAAGTGTTAAAAATGACCACACTGACAAAAATCATTACTTACTCCAAGAAGAATCAATGTGACTATAATTTCAAGGTGAACATTGGCTTTGTATTTCCTGATTCTCTCGCTTCTAATCTGAATGTTCTGAAACTAATCCAAATCATATTGTGCAAAAAAATGAGCATAATCATAAATAAAAAAGAAAGTGAATTCCTTCTAAGTATATAAAAGAATCATTTAATCACAAAGCGAATTTTCATCTTATATAGAAAATAAGATGGTTGTACTCTTCAAAATTATTCTTTTAATTTTCTTGCGTAAGATCGTACATAAGATCTTGTATTCGATCCTATGTATATCTTGAGTGATCAATAAAACGGTATCTCTTTAAGTGTTATATCAGATATTAGATAAGAACTTGCATATGATCTTGAATTAATTATTAATAAAAAGATTTTTTTGATCATGGCAGTAAGATCTTGCATAAGATCTTAGGTAAGAAATTTGGAATGGTATTATGTAATGTCTTATGCAAGATCTTGTATACTATTTTGCGGAAGATCCTATATAAGATCTTCCGTAAGATCTTATCTTCGTTCTTGGTCGAAAATCGCTAACAAGATCGTATACAAGATCTCTGACAAGATCTGACACATGATTTTACGTTTAATTTTACGTTAATTTTTAATAGGAATTATATCCAACATGTACCAATTGATATTCTTGTTTTTTGCAACAAACGTATGTCACCTGCCATATTGAGAATTATGTAGATACTTTTTTAGTCCCAGCAGTCATCTTTATGACTATTTTTATAGTAACTGGATAAAAAACAATTCAATTTATAAGCAGAGGTGTAAAAGTTGAATTCTCATTTTCATCACTTTTTAATTAAAATTAAATCATGATATGTTGCTACGAGCCAAGCCCAGCTTCGGTCGTAAAAAACTTGTTGTGTACTGCTTTTCTACTTGTACTTAAAGCTAGATAGCTGCGTAAATTTGTAGGTATTGGTAGACATGAAATGTACTAGGTTATTGTTGATAAGCATGGATAAATTGACAACACTGAAGTTAATGTTTAATGAACAATAGTAGTTTATTTATACATGGCAATAGCCATAGTCGGCAGTACGTCCGCTGTGCTCGGAGTTTTACAGGCAAGGAGGAGAGAATAGAGTATGCAGCATAGTCAGTGTTTGGAGTATAGTCGCGTGGCATGCGCAGTACGCTTGTTCTCGTGTGAGCTCGTCTGACTGCACGAAATCGTCGACAGCTAATAGACGGCGTGAAGAGTATCGTTTTGGTACATTAATCAAGATTATAATACTCACTATATTACAACATACCTCATTAAGTTTACAATCTTGATCTTCTACAATAACTTTCAATTTCGCATACAATTTTTCATTTAAAATTAATCTTAGCGCCTTCCTATTTTTCAAAAACTTCGTTTTGTCTAAACTTTTAGTTAATATATCTGCTAAATTAGACTGTAAATCTATTTTTACAATATCAATTATTCCTTTTTCATAATTCTCACTAAGGAAATGATATTGCACTTTAATGTGTATTGAATTTTTTGTGAAATTTTCTTACTTTGGAATAGCTATTGCACGCGAGCTGTCCTTGTACATATTAATAGGTTTATCGAATTCTACATTAAACATTTCATGTAATACATTTTTTATAAACAAGATTTCAGTTTAATTTGTGAATGTAGAGCATTTAGTTACAGTGGTTTCCTTATGAGTTTTCCAAAAGATTACATTACCATAAAGTCTGATTAAAAAACCTGTTGTAGATTTTCTATCTATATTATCTCCTGCATCCTCCACCGGGGGTTGCCATCTTGTCGAGTGCCCGCTTTTTAGGGCCTGGTGTGAGGGCTCGTCCTGCAAGTCTGTGGTTGCTTCGGCTCCGGTGACGGGAGCGCGATGTCCTGACCTCGGGTCCTCCTGGAGTGGCGGCGAAATTAGGTTGATGCGGGATACCGCTTCTCGGGCTCGCTTCCTGACAGAATCCCCATAAAATAGGCACTACTGTCAGGCCTCTTCCCTGACAGAGGTCGGGCCTCGGGGTTCCCGAGGGTGACCTATGGACTGACCGGAGGCTAAGGGCAGCCCCCCATTGCGTTCGGGAGGAGGCGCAATGGGTATTTCATCCAACGCCTAAACCCAAGGTGTGAGTCATCGTGCTACGGGAACTAGTTTAGCCACTGGGATACTAGTCGGTCGCAAACGATGCCTCAGGGAAACTTGGAGACCTTTTTTACGTAATCTTACATAAAAAATTTAGATGAGGGAGGAAGGGGGAGTGAAGCTGAAGGCTACAGGGTGGCACCGCCTAGTCAGCTGGATGTGGAGCACCCCACCGCGAAACCGGAGGGGAAGAGTGTAAAGGGCAACACTGCCTATAATAATCTGACCCGATGGATTAGTGGGACAGCTAGCACCAGTAAAAACCTGAATGGTGACCCCGTTGGGGCTCTAACTGCCGGGGACTCTTTGGGAACCCGGAGCCGTCTCAGGGTGGGCAGGTCGGCATGGGGGTGGACCTGCAACAACCGCCGGCAGAGGCGAATATACGCACTGCTGGTGTCTCTGACACGGACTCTGCCGGGGGGACTCACAGAACCCACAGGGGGATCTAGTAACCGACGGGCTTCGATCTTTAAAGTTGCGAATCTCTGAGAGCTCGGGTAGGAATAGGCAGCAGAGGGTGGCGTGGCATCTGGCGGCTAAGGTCGTCACACCGGAAAAGGTTAAGTGGGCCATAAGGAACTTTCAACCCTTCAAGGCGCCGGGCATCGACGGATTCTACCCGGCATTCCTTCAAGAGGGGCTGGAGGAACTGGTTGCCCGCCTGGTAAAGCTCTTCAGAGCAAGTGTAGCTTTGGCTCATGTTCCTGAAATATGGAAAATGGCCAAGGTTGTGTTTATTCCTAAGACAGGGAAATCAAGTCTGCGACGTTGTACGTCGCAGTCGCGCGAAGCCGACATTGTTTCGCGCGAAGACCTTCCCGACGAGCTAAAGTCGGAGAAGAAGCGTTCTGCGACAAGGCGCGCCGCAGCACGGCGCGGTTTGTTGTTGTTTGCGCGGCAAGAGAGAGAGAGTAGACGATCGGTCGGCGAGGCCCGTGTGTTCTCGGACTCGAGTTGCGTCCCGGGAATACGTGGAATTCGCTGGCCGATGTACGCGAAAGTGAGCCGTTGATTCGCGCGTGGCGCGAGACGAGCAGCCAATCAGCACGTCTCGCGCCTCGCGCAGCCAATTAGGTTGTTCGATAAGACGGGCCCGGCGGCCGACGGCGGCCGACGGCGGGACGCCGAGCGCGCGCGCGGCCGCGCGAATCGGCAGTTACGTTCCGAGCCTCGTCGACGATAGTCGACGTATGATCGCGCGTGACAGTGCTAGTGAGAGAGTGAGTGAGAGAGTGAGAGAGCAACGGCGAGAGCTGGACCACGACATCCCGGACGAGCCATTCCACGAGGCCCACATCCAGCAGGGCCAATCGAGGAAGGACGCGAGGACGAGGGCCAGGACATCCCGTCATCCACCCCGAGGCAGAGGAAGAGAGAGAGAGAGAGAGAGAGAGAGAGAGAGAAGGAGAGAGAGAGGAAGCGAGGGAAGCCAGCACCCCCTGGGACAGCGAGGCTTCAGTCGGGAGGCGACTAGTGTTCGTCTCTCCAACACCAGGTAGGGTACTCAAAGTTTCTCGGGAACCTCCCGGTGCTAGCCATTAGGCCGCCGAGAGAGTGAGTGAGAGAGAGAGAGAGATAACCGCGAGCGTGAGAGAGAGAGAGAGAGAGTGAGTGAGACGAGAGAACGGTGTGCGGTGCGGGCGCACACCTCGACGTAACCACGCGAGGCGTTGAGCCAGCGTGCGCGAGAGAGAGAGAGACGGTCGCGAGTGTGTGAGAGAGAGAGTGAGCAAGACGAGAGTGCGGTGTGCGGTGCGGGCGCACACCTCGACATCATCTACGCGAGGCGACAAGCCAGCGTACGCGAGAGTGAGAGAGAGAGAGAGAGAGAGAAACGCGGAACAGGCGACGAGCCAGTGTACGCGAGAGTGAGAGAGAGAGAGAGAAAGAAAGAAGCATCGGGCTTCCGAGAATCCTCCGCTGCTCGGTAGCAGCAGGTCGGGCTTGCCTCCAACGCGAGGCAAAGCCGGTACGCGCGCGCGTTCGAGCCAACGAGAGAAAGAAGGGAGAGAGGGGGAAGCCGAGCGCTCTGCCGGCGAGGCTCGAGCATCATCGTGCCGGGACCGCGGACGCGAGCCGTAGGAGAGCGCGCGCTGCGAGTGTGAGTGCGAGAGATTAGGGAGGGGGACCGCGTTAACTCGTGCGACGACGTCGCGGTACGCGCGCGGCGCGCGCGACGTGCGTGCGGGAGAAAGAGAGAAGATACGCGTCGTGCGCTTCGCTATCCGAGCGGGCGGCGCTGAACCTTCGAGTGTGTGTGTGCGTGAGAGCCGGCGAGCATACCGCGCGACGCCAGAAGCGAGAGCTTCGCGGCGCGCGCGTGCGTGTGTGTGTGTGTGAGAGCCGGCGGGCATATTGCGCGACGCCAGAAGCGAGAGCTTCGAGGCGCGTGCACGTGTGTGTGTGTGTGTGTGTGTGAACGACAGGTAGACGTCGCGACGCCAGAAGCGAGAGCTTCGAGGCGTACGTGCGTACCTGAGGAGTAGAGGCGAGACGCCGAGCCCTGCGTGGCTATTGTGCGAGGGCGGCTACTGCCACCGCGTTGTAGGGAAGGGCTGGGCGAAATACAGGCGCAATAAACTAATAAATGGTGTGTTATTATTTTCCCTTTTCCCAACGTTCTCCCAGACGTCAGCGATTGCCGTCGAAACCCGCGAAATAAATAATAATCCGCGCGTTGGAGTCGCGAGGAGTTGCTCATCGAGGTGCTGGGAGGCACCGCGTCGCAATTGGCATCCCTTGTGGGGACTCGCGATCGCTGAAGGGGAGAAGGGAAAATTTGTTCGGTTGAGCGAGTGTGAATGAGATTGCGATGCATCGGACAAATTCGGGATTAGGCTACGGTACTGCGGGGGTGAGCGGTACTGCCATGCATGCAGCCGTGATGCAGCGGCTAATGTTAGAGTCGCGCGATCTGCGTGCGCTTAAATTAAGTGTCGGTCGGCTGACAGAGGGCGAGCTCGACGAAGAGCTCGCTGCCAAAGGTTATAGCGTGCGTGGCTCTCTCGAGGTTCGTCGAGATCGACTCTTGCACTCGTGTATTTCCGAAGCCATGCCGAATTTACGCGAATTACCCTGGTATGAGTGGGACATGGCCGGGGCGATGCAAACAATTTCGGAAGGGGAAATAGAGCGGCGGATATTAGGTGAGATCTCCATGCGAAGGGGACAAAAGCGGAGAATGGCCAAGGAGAAGACGGTGAGGTTGGCTAGTCCACGATCAAGCGAAAGCGAGATCGGAGGCGGCCAACCAACAGCTGATGTGGCAGGCTTGCGACGGGAGGCGATGCCGGTGACGACGACGTCATCGAGCATTGTAACCTCGCAAGCTAGTCAAGCAATAGTGACTACGTCGGCGGCGCTGTCAGGGCGGCCGATCGTTTCTACTGGATTCGGGAGCCTGCAGTCGCCGACTCCAGCACCTCGAGGCTATAGGTTCGAGAACCTCGTGCCACCGGGGGCTCCCGGCGCGTGGTCATATTTCTCTGCTCGGCTAGTGCAAGGCATCGGTAAGACGCCGCTTGCTAGGCCGCAGTATAGAGAGGAAGCGCGTCAAGCGAAAGCCGTAGAAAGCCGACCTCCGACCAGCAAAAGAGATAGGTGGTACACACCATCGACTACTTTTGTCGGCGGAGATAAGTTTTTTCCTGCGGCCAGTGTTAACGGGCGAATAAATGACGAGAGCTCGTCATTGGGTTCGGTGACCGAGAGAGAATCAGTGCACAGCGAGAGAGTGGAGGACGCGAGATATGCCGAGACAAGCGACTTGATGAGCGCGCGGGCAGCTCGGATAGGGGAACTTCGCGCAAGCGGAATGACCTACGAGCTGGCCAGGGAAAGAGCTCTCGAAGAAGAGCTCACCCGTGAGAGCGAGCGCGCGTTCAATCAAGCGCTTGAAGAGTTGAGAGTGGAGCAGGAAGAGGACGAGATCGAACAACAGCATCAACGCCGCTTACAACAAGTGCGTGACGATGCGTTGATCGAGGCCCGTCGAGTGACAGTGGACCAAGCTAACTGTCGCCGAGAGGGAGAGCTGAGACAAGCAAGTCTCCGGCGAACCTCGACAGCCACAGCTGATCCATTGACACGGCCGCTTCCAAGAGAAAGGATAGCCCGTGATCAGGCGAGACAGTCGGGGGGAGAGCGACGGCAGAAATTAGGTACGACAAGACATCCGACGGAGAGTTCGGAGAGTCAGTCGGAAATGCCTCACGTAAGCGAACGCCCGGAGAAGAGAAGTCGTAGGAGCCGGAGACAGCGAGGAGGAAAGACGGGTAGTTCGCAGGGCCAGAGTCCGAGGGAAAGCTTGAGTCTTTTGAGCAGCGACAGCGAATACGAACATAGTTCGCATCACGCGTCGTCGGAGAAACTCTCAGTGCGTAGTTCTCGGTACGAGAAACCGGAAAACGCGCGAGATATAATAAAGAGACTCAAGGACTGGGGTTTCCAGTTTACCGGCGAAGGCCGAAACGAGGACCCAGAGGAGTTTTTAGAGCGCTTGAGCGATTGCCGTAAGGGTACTCGGGCATCGGACGTCGACTGGTTGAACGTCTTGCCTTGTATCTTTCAAGGCGAGGCGGGTCGATGGTTCAGAGCAAAGCGGAATAAAATTCATTCGTGGAATGAATTTTGCCGGGCGTTCCGGCACCGCTACGTGCCAGAGTACGATCGGGAGGATTTGATGGAGGATTTATGAAGGAGAACTCAGCATAAGGGAGAGAAGATTACGACGTTTCTCGCCAAGTTCGAGTACATCGTGTCTCGCTTCCATAGACCGCCATCTAAGAGGGAGTTGTTGCAGATTGCGTATCGCAACATACTCCCCGAGTATCGCAGGGCTGTCGGTGATAAACTCATCGACAGTCTCGAGGATCTCGAGAGATACGGTCGACGCTGGGAGAAGCAGCGTGATTTGGACAGTCGGTATACACCGCCGCCGCCAGCCGAGAAAATGCACGTTCCTGGCGCGGCGTACGGCGGTGGTACTGCAAAGCCTAAGGTCGCTGCAGTCGAGACAGTGGAGAAAGAGAGAGAGAGCGAGGAAACTCCGAAGAAGGGCAAAAAGTCGAAAGCCCAGAAAGCTGCGACTACAGCGTCCGCTTCGGAGTCGGAGAAAGTGGCGAGCGCCAGCACTAACGTCGGCATTGGAAATAAACCAAAGCCGGCGGGAAGTAGTGCTGCAACGAGCCAGGATTCGAGCAATAAGCCGAAGGGCGGAGGAACTCAGCCACGCACTGGAGGAAATCCAGTGACGGGGGCGGGTAAATCGCCCTTGGGGCCGACCAACGTGAGCGCGGGAGAGTTTCTCGGCGCCTGTTTCACGTGTCAACGGGTGGGCCATCGCGCTTCGCAGTGTCCCGAAGTAGTCTGCTACAAATGCAGAGGAAAGGGACACACCTCGAGGACTTGCACAAATCCTCCGACGGCGCAAGCGAATGCAAGTCCTGCGCCATTGATAACGGGCAGCCCTAATGCCCAGTGTCAATGGTGCGGACGAGAGGGTGTTATGCTACGCTCGTGTCCCGACTGTAGGATAATAACTACAGTTCTGGGAAACTTGAAGTTGGGGGCCCAGAAATAAAGAAACCGGTGCCCCCAGCTAAAGAGAGAGTGAGAGGTAAAGAGGTGAAAGTGGTCACGTTCGCTCAGCCACTCGTAAAGCTCGACGAAACCGAGAGAAGAGACGAGGAGGAAGCTCGCCGGTTTGCCGAGTTGAGGAAGGTTGAGGAGACGGCCACGAGGTTGCTGAGTGAAAGTGAGAAGGGGGAGAGAAAAAGGTGGGACCTGACCGCAGCTCGATTAGATTATCGAGACTGCCAATGGTTCGAACCAACAGGAGTAGAGAGAGAGAGCGAGAAACGGAACGCTGCGAGGAACGAGAAGCCTCAAAGTTCGCCGAAACCGCTCTTTGTCCCGGAAATCAGCACGAGGGAGGGTGCCGATGAGGGAGAAGTGGTTGCCGGAGCAAATACGGAAAATCGAAATTTCCTATCAGTGAGCCTAGGCGGGCAAGTGTATCAAGCACTGCTCGATCCAGGGGCAACTCTGTCGTTAATTAGCCCAGAAATCGCCGAGAGATTTCGGGAGCGGTTAACGAAGAGCACCACTAAGCTCCGTACAGCCACGGGACACATTCACTCGGTGCTGGGAGAGTTAGAGGTGATACTCGACATAGGAGGCAAGGAACAGGCTATTTCTTTTAAAGCCGCACCGTCGCTCGAACAACCAATGATCCTCGGGATGGATTTTTGTAAAAAGTTCGACTGCAACGTACGGCTGGGAAGAGGCTTGTGGCGCACGGAAGAGGGCGAGTGGCGACCATTTGCTGACGCAGACAGCAAAGGGGAAGCTACAGTGTACGCTGAGTGTGCCGGCCTGTCGACTATCACAGAGGAGGAGCGTGCGGAGGTGAGAGAACTCGTGGAAGGGATTTTAAAAAACCAAGGCTCGTCGATAGGGCTCACGCATCTTACGGAGCACCATATCGAGCTGATGGACTTCACGCCGATTCGGCATAAGCCTCGGCGTGAATCTCCGGCAAAACAGCAAGCCGCGGTTGAAGAGGTGGAAAGATTATTCCTTGAAGGAATAATCGAGAGATCAGCGAGCGATTATACAAGCGCACCTGTCATGATCCGCAAGGCGGACGGAACATGGAGGTTTTGCGTTGATTATCGTGATTTAAATCGAGTCACTATTAGGGATGAGCATCCCATCCCTAATATGGACTCGATTACGGATAGGCTGCGCAGTGCTCGATATCTATCAAAAATCGACCTGAAGCAGTCCTATTATCAAATCCCGTTGTCACCAGAGAGTAGAAAGTATACGGCTTTTTCTGTGCCGGGCTCAGGCCTGTGGCAGTTTAAGCGTATGCCTTTCGGTCTGTGTAATGCGCCCAGGACCCAGCAGAGACTAATTGATGCTTTGTTTGGGCCTGCGTGCGAGCCCGCTGTGTTCGCCTACCTCGATGACCTGGTGATCGCCACGGAGACATTCGAAGAGCACTTAGAGTGGCTCGAGTTTGTCCTGAAGCGACTCACGGGCGCGGGGCTAGTCGTAAACGAGGAGAAGTGTGAATTCTGTTGTTCGCAGATTCGGTGGCTGGGTTTTTTACTGGACAAGGAGGGACTGCGTCCTGATCCCGAAAGGGTAGAGCCAGTGAAAAACTTTCCGGCTCCGAAAAACGTGAAACAGTTGAGACGATTTCTGGGCATGTTGGGCTGGTATTCGCGCTTTATTGAGCATGAATCCGAGCTAAAAGTCCCGCTCGTTCGACTGCTGCGAAAAGACCAGAAATGGGAATGGGGAGATGAGCAGCAAGAGGCTTTTGAAGCTCTCCATCACGCGCTTACCGTGGCCCCTGTACTTGCTCGGCCTGATTTTACAAGGCCGTTCAAGGTGCAGTGCGATGCCAGTGGAGCGGCTATCGGGGCCGTCCTGACTAAAGATCATGATGATGGCGAGCACCCGATAGTATATATAAGTCGTGTACTGACTTCTGCGGAAAGAAATTACACGACGACGGAGAAGGAGTGTTTGGCAGTGGTCTGGGCGATCAGGAAGCTAAGGCCGTACATTGAGGGGTACGACTTTAGCGTGATAACCGACCACAAAAGTTTGCAATGGCTGAGGAATCTGAAAGATCTCAGCGGTCGCCTAGCGAGATGGGCCATTGAATTGCAACAATGGAAGTTTGATGTGATTTATCGGAAAGGTGAATTAAATCACTTTCCGGATGCGCTATCTCGAAGCGACGAAAACGGCGAGGAAGCCGTTGCCGCTTTCGAGGAGGTACAAGATCCGGAATATTTGAAACTGCGAGAGCAAGTGGAAAAATTCCCGGAGAAGTACACCGGGTGGCGTATCGAGAACGGAGTGCTTTATCGTTGGCGCAAAGATGCTTTGCTAGACCCGATAACACACCGTGAGGAAGCGTGGAGAGTGGTAGTGCCAGAGGAGCAGAAGGAGAGAGTAATAAGAGATGCACACTGTCCGCCTTCGTCGGGTCACTTGGGAATAGAGAAAACCTATGACCGAGTGGCTCGAGAATATTATTGGCGAGGAGCCTACCACGACGTGTATAAGTTTGTACAGTCGTGCGAGGAATGCCAAAAATATAAAACGGCACAGAGCGGAGCGAAAGGGCTCATGGGACGGCGAGTCGTCGAGAGGCCTTGGGCCATCGTCGCCGCGGATCTCATGGAGTTTCCTCCGAGTAAAAATCGATTCAAATATCTAGTCGTGTTTCAAGATTTGTTTACACGCTGGATTGAATTGAAGCCGTTGAGGAAGGCGGATGCGAAGTCAGTGGCCAGAGCGTTTGAGGAGTTGATTTTATTCAGGTGGGAAACCCCTGAATATTTTCTAACGGATAACGGCAAGGAGTTCGACAACCAACACTTGAAAAAGGTGTTGGAAGTCTATGGTGTAAAGCACATCACCACTCCGCCATATCATCCTCAAGCAAATCCTGTCGAGCGTACAAATCGTACGCTTAAAACGATGATCGCGATGTACGTAAAAAACGATCATCGCGACTGGGATTTGCATCTCCACGAGTTTCGTCATGCCATTAACACGGCGACGCAAGCTTCCACTCGAGTCTCTCCTGCGTTTCTCAATTACGGACGACATCCTCGTGCGGCATTGAGTTTACGACGGGAAATCGAGGAAGGAAAACTCGTGGAAAGAAGGGAGCCAGATGAGTGGGGGGAAAGAATGAGGAGATTGGATATGCTGCGAGATTTGGTAGGGAAATACACGAGCGCCGCGACCGAAAAGCAAGAACTCGTTTACAATAAGGGACGGAAAAACGAGCGATTTCAGGTAGGAGACGAGGTCATGCGAAAGACCCACGTTCTCTCCGATGCGGCCAAAAGTATATCTAAGAAGCTAGCTCCGCACTGGGAGGGCCCGTATGAGATTGTCGAGGTGAAATCCCCGATAGTTTATGTACTGGGCTCCGGTGATGGAAAATCGCGACGGTTAACCAAGGCTTATGTAGATGAACTTAAGCGCTGGGTCCCGCCGCGAAAAACTAGACAAGATTGCTAATTTATTTGTGTTTTTTTTTTAGGATGGAGCGGCGAGAGGAGAAGAGAGCGTCGGCGCCAGCAGGCCCGCCACCAGCCAACACCGCACCGCCACGTCCGACGTTCGCAGAGGTGTTGAAATCACCGGCACGTCAGACAACGCCAGCAGCAACGTCGCCAAGGCAGGTGCGAGGTTTAGGGGCAGGGACAACCAGCCTGAGGATCGGCACAGTCACACCGAGGCTACGCCTGCGCCGATCTACGGCTGGTGTAGCCACGACGCCGACGAGCAGCAGGAAGAGGCCAACGACGGAGGCAGCGACAAACCTGAGTCGGGCGATCGCCACAGGAGCAATTCCTCGGCGATTAGGCCCTATTCGGGAGGAGATCGAGAGAGAGAAAGAGAGTACGATTCGGACGGAGAGGCAGAAGCCATCCGCCGAGTCACAAGAGAAAGAGAGCTCGGAGGCAGAGGAAAGCAGACGGGCGCAGAGAGAGTTGGAGATGTACGTCGCCAGCTCTTCTGTGGTTTCCGCTGCCGCCCCTCCTCCGAGAAGTCAGAAGAAAAAGAAGAAGAAGAAGAAGAGTAAGAACCCGCCGCAACTCTCTAAGGACGACTACGTCTCGGCTCAATTGTCGGAGTCAGACGACGATGAGCCGGGACCACCGATCCGGGGCTATTTCGGGGGAGTTTACTCGGGCACGGCAGAGATAGATTGGGACAACTGGTCCCCGACTCGTCCCCAGGAGGAGGAAGACCGGGAACCAGGACCCGAAGAAGAAGAGAGAAGACGGCAAGAGACAGAGCAGAGAGAAAGAGAAGAAGAGAGAAGGCGACGAGAGACCGAGCAGAGAGAACGGGAAGAAGAGAAGAGACAACGAGAAGAGACAGAGCGGAGAGAGAGAGAAGAAGAGAGAAAGCGGAGTGAAAGAGAAAGAGAAGAGAAAGAGCAACGAGCACGAGCTGAGGAGCAGCGGCTACAGGAAGCTCGAGACGAAGAAAAGCGTCTCAGAGCTGAGCGAGCCGCTGCTGCAGCAGAAGAGAGAAAGAGAAGGAGCGAAGAAGAGAGGAAGAAGAGAGAAGAAGAAGAGAGTCGTCGTCGGGAGGAGCAGCAAATGCGGGGCGAATCTGCCTCCACGCTCGACAACCAAGAGCAGATGGAGACAGATCCGCCAGCGGCCGCTGTAAATCCCGATGACAAGAGCCGGGAGGAGGCAGTGGCAGCAAGAAACGCGCGGCGAAATGCAGCTCGAGCCGCCGGAGAAGAGAAGCAAGGCGGATAGAGAGAGAGAAGAAAGAGGAGTCCGAGGCTTGCCTACCAGCCCGGGACCATCCAGTCCCTGTGGCGAGGACAGCGGCCAACGGCTCCAGCGAGAGAGGGAGAGAAAGAGAGATGAGAGATGCGCGAAAAGTAATAGAGGATCGATCGGGGAGTCGGACAAGGAGTCGCTCCTCCAACCGCAGGACCCTGCCCACTAAGGAAAGGGGAGCGTGGTTTGGAGGACTTCGCCCGATCCCGACGGACCCGACGATCGACCCGGCTCCATATAGTTGCTTTAACTGCTGGTAGCCGGGTCATGGTGTGATCCAGTGTCCACGAGGGATCAGTCGGGATTTCTGCGGAAACTGTGGAAGGCACGGCGTCCAGGTGACTAATTGTCCCCGATGCGCCGATGCCTTCCGGCAACACCAACAGCGAGGAGGAGGAGGATACGCTCCCATAGAGACGGCCAGTGGTATTGATACGGGAGAAAACTGGGACGAGCTCGGAGACCATCGCCAAGAAGAAGAGCGAGAGGCCCGTGAGCGTCAAGAGATACAGGAGAGAGAGGCAGGAAATCGCCTTCGAGGAGAGGAGCTAAGACAGCGGGTGGCGCGATATAGGGAGGAGGTAGAAGAGTTGGTAGCGCGAGAGCTCTACCAACAGCTCCACCAGCAGCAAGAGAGGGTGCGTTTCCACCGCCTCCTGCCAGAGGGGGAAATGCCAAGACTCCCAACCCAGGTAGTCAGGGAGAGCTCTAGCCATAGCCAGCAAGAGGAGAGGGACATCCTCCTTCAAATCTTGCGAGGTTTGGAAGGAGTATCTCCCGAGACGAGAGACTTAATCCTGCGCCGTATATATGGAGGACGGCGCGAGGATTAAGTGGAGAAGAACGGCCAGGGGACCGAAGTCTGCCTACCAGCCCCAGACCAACTAGTCTCTGCGGCGAGGACAGCAGGCAACGGTTCCGAAGTGAAGAGAGAAGAGAGAGTGAAGAGAGAAGAGAACCACGAGGGAGACAGGAGGGAAAGAAGTCGGGGTTGCGGTTGTACTCCAAACGCAACCCCGGGGCGAGTGGGAGGATGCAGGGTGGCGCCCCCGTCGAACTTAAAACCCACTCAAATGGGAATGAGTTGGACGGTCCTTTCCCGGACCTACGATGGGGTCAGTCTCTCTCGGAGGGTAGCATCGTTAAGGGAGGGGGATTGCGACGTAGTACGTCGCAGTCGCGCGAAGCCGACATTGTTTCGCGCGAAGACCTTCCCGACGAGCTAAAGTCGGAGAAGAAGCGTTCTGCGACAAGGCGAGCCGCAGCACGGCGCGGTTTGTTGTTGTTTGCGCGGCAAGAGAGAGAGAGTAGACGATCGGTCGGCGAGGCCCGTGTGTTCTCGGACTCGAGTCGCGTCCCGGGAATACGTGGAATTCGCTGGCCGATGTACGCGAAAGTGAGCCGTTGATTCGCGCGTGGCGCGAGACGAGCAGCCAATCAGCACGTCTCGAGCCTCGCGCAGCCAATTAGGTTGTTCGATAAGACGGGCCCGGCGGCCGACGGCGGGACGCCGAGCGCGCGCGCGGCCGCGCGAATCGGCAGTTACGTTCCGAGCCTCGTCGACGATAGTCGACGTATGATCGCGCGTGACAGTGCTAGTGAGAGAGTGAGTGAGAGAGTGAGAGAGCAACGGCGAGAGCTGGACCACGACATCCCGGACGAGCCATTCCACGAGGTCCACATCCAGCAGGGCCAATCGAGGAAGGACGCGAGGACGAGGGCCAGGACATCCCGTCATCCACCCCGAGGCAGAGGAAGAGAGAGAGAGAGAGAGAGAAGGAGAGAGAGAGGAAGCGAGGGAAGCCAGCACCCCCTGGGACAGCGAGGCTTCCGTCGGGAGGCCACTAGTGTTCGTCTCTCCAACACCAGGTAGGGTACTCAAAGTTTCTCGGGAACCTCCCGGTGCTAGCCATTAGGCCGCCGAGAGAGTGAGTGAGAGAGAGAGAGAGATAACCGCGAGCGTGAGAGAGAGAGAGAGAGAGAGAGTGAGTGAGACGAGAGAACGGTGTGCGGTGCGGGCGCACACCTCGACGTAACCACGCGAGGCGTTGAGCCAGCGTGCGCGAGAGAGAGAGAGACGGTCGCGAGTGTGTGAGAGAGAGAGTGAGCAAGACGAGAGTGCGGTGTGCGGTGCGGGCGCACACCTCGACATCATCTACGCGAGGCGACAAGCCAGCGTACGCGAGAGTGAGAGAGAGAGAGAGAGAGAGAAACGCGGAACAGGCGACGAGCCAGTGTACGCGAGAGTGAGAGAGAGAGAGAGAGAAAGAAAGAAGCATCGGGCTTCCGAGAATCCTCCGCTGCTCGGTAGCAGCAGGTCGGGCTTGCCTCCAACGCGAGGCAAAGCCGGTACGCGCGCGCGTTCGAGCCAACGAGAGAGAGAAGGGAGAGAGGGGGAAGCCGAGCGCTCTGCCGGCGAGGCTCGAGCATCATCGTGCCGGGACCGCGGACGCGAGCCGTAGGAGAGCGCGCGCTGCGAGTGTGAGTGCGAGAGATTAGGGAGGGGGACCGCGTTAACTCGTGCGACGACGTCGCGGTACGCGTGCGGGAGAAAGAGAGAAGATACGCGTCGTGCGCTTCGCTATCCGAGCGGGCGGCGCTGAACCTTCGAGTGTGTGTGTGCGTGAGAGCCGGCGAGCATACCGCGCGACGCCAGAAGCGAGAGCTTCGCGGCGCGCGCGTGCGTGTGTGTGTGTGTGAGAGCCGGCGGGCATATTGCGCGACGCCAGAAGCGAGAGCTTCGAGGCGTACGTGCGTACCTGAGGAGTAGAGGCGAGACGCCGAGCCCTGCGTGGCTATTGTGCGCGGGCGGCTACGGCCACCGCGTTGTAGGGAAGGGCTGGGCGAAATACAGGCGCAATAAACTAATAAATGGTGTGTTATTATTTTCCCTTTTCCCAACGTTCTCCCAGACGTCAGCGATTGCCGTCGAAACCCGCGAAATAAATAATAATCCGCGCGTTGGAGTCGCGAGGAGTTGCGCATCGAGGTGCTGGGAGGCACCGCGTCGCAAGTCACACCACCGTCAAGTACTACAGACCTATAAGTCTTAACTCTTTTGTGTTCAAAACACTAGAAAGATTGGTGGATAGATTTATTCAAGGCGATATCCTATCCGTGCTTCCTTTTTACCCTAACCAGCATGCGGGATTCTCTACAAAGACTGCCTTACACTCGGCGGCTTGGCGCATTGAGGAGCAGCTTGAAAGGAAGGAGGTAATAGTGGGAGTATTTGTAGACATAGATGGAACATTTAACTGCACCTCTATCGAAGCTGTTGTCAAAGAGGCAGGACTGCATGGGATGCCTGGATCATTAATAAAATGGCTTCAGGGCATGCTTACACGCAGGATTGTGATCTCAAGTCTCAAAACCGTAACGGTCTCAGGCAAGGTCAGTAAGGGATGCGCGCAGGGCGGGGTGGTGTCGCCCACCATTTGGTGGCTAGTGGCAAATGGGCTACTGGAAGCGCTGAATGGGTGGGGCTGCTATGCTCAAGCCTACGCAGACGACTTCCCGATACTGATAAAAGAAAGTGAAATTGGCGCAGCCATAGACGTCATGCAGCTTGCATTAAGGAAAGTGGGAAGATGGTGCTCCCGCAAATACAAGTTAGATGCCTACAGAGCGCCCAAACTCTTTGGAATCGCCTTACAGGTAAAGGATTCAGCTAAGTACCTCGGCATTGTTCTGGATAAAAAGTTAATTTGGGAGAAGCATCTCACTTCCTAGTGCGATAAATTCCTGGTGGCTCTCTGGACATATCGCAGGGCATTTAGCAGTACATGGGGACTATGACCTCCGATTATACTGTGGCTATACAAGGCCGTCTTGGTACCTCATCTGGCCTACGCCGCGTTGGGCTGGTGGCTAAGGGCGGAGCTGGCGGGTGCTAGGCAGCGCTAGAGAAACTCAGAGGACAGATGCTTAGGGAGGCGACAGAGATCTATAGGACCACGCCTATCAAGGCATTTGGAATCCTTGTGAAGGTGGAACCACTCCATCTTACTTTCATTGGGATGACTGCTAAGGCAGCGCACAGACTCAATGCGTATGGATAATGGACACAAGGCACGAGGCACACCCGGGTGGGTGGGTCCATCATAACTTTCGACGTGGCAAAACACGTAAACAAATTTTCTCTTTTGTCTACGGCCCCCTTATCCGCGTCACTATTATTTATGTTCCTCCGGATCCTGGCCTGGATCTCAAAGGGGGAACCGCTAGATCAACCCCAATCAGGGAAATCGGGAATGTCACAATAATGAATACGTTTGGTTACAGTCGAATTTATCTCTTTATTTCGCTCTCGAAAGTTACAAATTCCGCCGCACAAGAGTACTTCTCTCTCTCTCTCTCTCTCTCTCTCTCTCTCTCTCTCTCTCTCTCTCCCTCTCTCTCTCTCTCTCTCTCTCTCTCTCTCTCTCTCTCTCTCTACGGAGTGTCAGGCCGGCTCGAATCAACCTCGACAGTCACTGAAACGGACGTAAAAATTGACACTACTTGCAACGGACCTGAGTCGGACCTGGCAGGCAAGTCGGCTGCAGCTTTGCCAATATCGTCGCCATCATGGACGACTGTATCATCTGCACTAACATCCATACAGTCGTCATCATCGTCATCATCACCTGCGCCCTCCATCTGACTCGCGAGGCCCCTTGAGAGGGTACCGGGCGCTGGGAATGGCTTGAGGGCGGGCTTTCTCAAAGTGAACTCGCTCAGAGCTCACATGGAGTTAGTCCGTGACTTTCTAACCGAGCACCCCTCGTATGACATCTTCGGCTTTGCAGAGACATGGCTGGGTCCGATTGTGGATGACAGCCTGGTTAGCATCGGGGGATATTCCATCATCAGGCAGGACAGAAATGTAAACGGAGGTGGTGTCGCCTTATTTGTACGCAATGGATTGAAAATTACAAAGGTTGTCTCTTCTGATACCATGGGTCTAGGAAAACCTGGAATCCCGGAGTATCTATTTTGCAGCGTACAGAGGGGCGACTCACCTCCGGTGCTGCTAGGTGTTATTTACAGGCCCCCGAAAATCCCTATGCAAAAGGACTCGGACCTTTTTGATGTGTTGCGGGACTTATGCGGCGAATTTAGTCATATGATCATAATGGGTGATATGAATTCGGACCTATTGTCTGACTAGGACGATGCTACTACTATCAAGCGTCTGTCCGAAGAGTTATCTCTTCAGATCATCCAGCATGGTCCCACGCATCATACCTCATCGTCTCATACATTGATTGACCTCATCATGACCGACGATAACGACACGATCCTCGAATCTAAGAATGAGTGGCTGCCTAGTTTCGGCAAGCATTGTGTCATAGATGTCTCACTAGACATCTACGCTCCCACTCCCGTGAGTGACACTTTCTCTTATCAAAATTACAAGTGTATAGACACTTCCAGCCTTGTTGACCTCTTGTCTTGTTGTGACTGGGCGGCCATGAGTTCCATTGAAGCCGATCTGGAGGGCGCCCTATACGTTCTCAATAACAATCTAAAATCAGTAATTGATGAACTCGCACCTTTGAAAACGGTTTGCCAACGTAGGAAATATGCTCCTTGGTTTGGACCGGAGCTGAGGATCCTCATTGATAAACACAATGCTACACTCAGGCGCTATGAACGCACGGGGAGGGCGGAGCTTTTCGATGAGGTTCTTCGACTCACCAATGAGGTCGACATGTGTTCTGCTCAAGAGCGTGAATCCTTCCTTCGTCAACAACTATCGGACGCTCTTGATGATAACAGAAATATATGGAAGGTAATGCGTGGGCGTAAGGAGGAGGAGTTTTTTGGTTTCACGCCGGGGGAGCTGAATGAGCACTTCGCGGGAGTATCGGTATCACCCCTCGAAAATATAGACAATGCGACAGACGCTATTTTACTTGCAGGCGAGGAGGGCTTTACTTTTAGCCCTGTTGGAATGAGTGACGTCGTCCTTGCTATATCACATTTTTCCTCGCAAGCGAGGGGTGTCGATGGTATTCCGTGCGGGGTGGTCGTCAAGGCCCTCCCAATTATTGGCGAATTAATTCTTAATCTATTTAACTGCTCGTTCGCTCAGGGGATCTTTCCGAGTATCTGGAAGCGGGCACAGTTGATCGCGCTAAGAAAGACCAGCGCTCCTTCCAATGTTAAGGACTTTCGTCCGATAGCAATGCTCTGCTTTCTCTCAAAGGTACTTGAGAAGATCGCGGACACCCAGATCACGGAGTATCTTAATAAAAATAATATAATCGACCCCTTCCAGGCCGGTTTCCGAAAACACCACAGCACACAAACAGCATTACTAAAATTGACTGACGACGTACGCATGGCAATTGACAAAAAGAAGGTGACGCTTATGCTGCTGTTTGACTTCAGCAAGGCCTTTGACACCATCTCACCTTCCAAATTACTATCTAAGCTGAGGCAGCTGGGGTTCTCTGGGGCGGCTCTCCTGTAGATTAAATCATATTTACAGGGACGATCTCAGATGGTAATTTCGAATAAAAACGGAACTTCAGAGTGGCTTGAAACCAATCTGGGAGTTCCACAGGGTTCTGTCCTGGGACCCTTGCTGTTTAGCCTCTATGTCAACGACCTGCAAAATATACTCGACGGCAATACAATTAAACATCTTTTTTATGCGGATGACCTCCAGATCTATCTACACACCAACAAAGACAATTTCCTGGACGGCGTGGCTCGGCTGGCGGAAGCGGCGCGGCTGGTTTCTGGCTGGGCGGAGAGCTCCGGTCTGCGACTTAACTCCGGTAAAACTAAATCTATATTTTTCGGGTCCATGAAGAACGTTAATGATATTAAATCATGGAACTTGCCTGGGGTTCCGTTGCCGGACGGAGTGATCGTCCCATTCAGTAAGACGGTCGTGAGTCTCGGTGTTGTACTGGATAGGAAACTTACTTGGAAACCGCAGGTAGATGCTATCACGAAAAAAGTAAATAAAGCCCTGTATAGCCTGCGGTTTATCAGGGGCTGCACCACTGAGACTCTCCGCAGAAGGCTAGTTGAGACACTTATACAACCGCACATCGACTACTGTGCTGTGACTATCCTGGACGCGTCTAACGAACAACGAATACGGATACAGAGACTGAGCAATTCGTGTGTGAGATTCATCTTCGGGGTTAGGAGGGATGAACACATCAGTCCTTACCGGAGGCGTCTAGAATGGCTTTGTACCGATTCTAGAAGGCTCTACTTTGAGGCCATTCTACTATACAGAGTAACCCGGATCGGTGATCCTTCGTATCTGGCCTCATTATTCAATAAACACAAGCCGAGACCCTCCAGTAGGGGAGTTCCCCCGGAACTGAGCATCCCTACTGTGAGTACTGAAACCGGGGCTAGGGCCTTCCAGGTCCAGGGTGCTCGGTTCTGGAACTCTCTCCCTTCTGCTCTGCGAGGCCTGCCATCTCTCGCCTCCTTCAAGGGGGCACTGCGGCGGCACCTGCTGGCCATAGAATCGTGACGACTCTGAGCCCTCTGGCGCTGCATCTTTCATATTAATATAGTTATTAATCTAGTCAGACTCGGCTCTAGGCCGTACAAGATTCTTCCAGTATTACGTATTTTTTAGATTTCAAACGTGCAATACAGATAGGTCTTTGACCAAACCTTAAGCGTACAAAGTAATATTGGAAAAGTTTATTGTGATAATTAAATAATTTTATGTGATTTTATATGACAATCATTTTTATATATTTGTTAGACTGTATGCGACACAGTCCTTGTGATCTCTACTGTATTATTTTTTTTTTGCTTTAGCAAATAAAGACCTATCTCTCTCTCTCTCTCTCTCTCTCTCTCTCTCTCTCTCTCTCTCTCTCACGCACAAACGATCACTGCTCGCCCACTCTCTCTCTCTGTTCCCGGAATCCTCTCCCCTCGCTGGTCTTCTGCGAACTCTCGTCTATTCCTCGCTTGTCGGTGGTTCCCTCGAATTTTCTTGTCCTCATGTTGACGTTCCTTCTCTTCTCCACTCGCACCAAAACACAGAAAATCGCGATTAATAATTGCGAAAAGTAATTATTATTTAACCAGGGAAGAGCGGCCTTGCGACGGATTTCATACCGTCGCAAACTGAAATGATGATCCCGCGCTACTTCTTTGGAAGAAGATACGGGATCGTTCTACCGACAAGAGAAGAATGGAAGGTCCGCAGGGACAGTCTACCGACTACTGACGACGTCTGGTACACAGGGCAGAGACTGGCACTGGTTCGGGGTACTACTGCCGAAGGGATGGAAGGAGAACCTTTTTTTCCCTAGGGCGGTATGCTTCAGTCTTTCAGTCCCAGATATACGCTATACTGACCTGCGCTCAGAGGAAAATTGAACTCGGCGCAAGGGATAGAATTATCACCATTTGTTCATACAGGCGTGAGGCGGCACTTAGAGAACTTATGGCTCACAGCACGACCTCCAGACTGGTCTGAGAATGCAAAGTGATTGTAAATCAGCTGACCGCTCACAACAACAAGGTAAGGTTGCTCTGGGTCCCACGGCACACTGGGATCAGGGGTAACGAACTAGCAGATAGACTTGCAGCTTTGGGAGCTAAACACCCTCCAATTGGGCCGAAGCCCTACACAGGTGCCGCAAGGTGCCTGCTAACGGGCAAAATTCGGGGCTGGTTTGAGAGGGAGCATACTGAGTCAAGGAACTCAAGGATGCAGACGAGCCAAAGCGGTAATGGGACAGGATACCAATGTCGGCTGGACCAAGTGCATTGCAGGAGGCAACAGAAATAACTCCCGACTCCTGACACAGATAGTGACCGGGCACATCCGCTTAAGGTATCGCGGTCTGAAGACGGGGAAGGAGGCTACGGTTATATGCAGGTGTTGCGAGGAGGCGGAAGAAAGGCCTACCGATGTACTGACTGTTTGCCCAAAATTTGCGCAGCTCAGACATCAGTGCTTGGGGGAGCTTTTCCCCACGTACGAAGAGATTAGGGCACTCGATGCGGGAGCCATATTGACCTTCTGGAGAAGGGCAGGCTTACCTGCGTAGAGGATGCCATGACAAAGGGTGGTACAATGGGTTTACAGCCTAAGTTCCAGGGATCTTGGTGGTACCCCATTCATAGTAATAATAATAATAATAATCTCCTGCATAATTAAAATGTACCATACAGTCCAATAATTCGCTGTTTACATTTACATTATCATAATCCGTTAGTTTACATAGTCTATAGTTCTGTACAAGTATTCGGAATTCTCATTGAGTATTTATAATGTGATCATAACAACTTTGGTATCGACTTAGATAATTTACACAATACGCTCTATATGGCCTTGTGCCTGTGCTTATATATAATAATTTTATATTTCTGTATTTTATTCTTATGTCTATCTGACTAGCTTGTTCTAGTTTCAAGTTAGACTCCATTGGATTATCATACAATTTGGCATTTTCCAAGTTATATTTGGAAGTCATTTTTCTTCTATTTTGATTGTAATCTATATCGATGCCAATGTATTTGTTTATTTTGCCTAGGTCTGTTATTACAATCTTTCCATTAGACGAGCTTTTACTTCATTTATTTTATTTTTGTCTCTGCAATAAATTAAGAGATCATCTGCAAAGATTATTATATGTATTGGATCTTAGCTTGTGTTATTCGCATACAGACAGTAATCATAGTTACTTCTTACCAACATTAAACTTTCAATGAATTTATTGAAACATTCATACCAAGTTCTTGGGTTTTCTCTAAGACCATATAGTGCCTTTTGCAATTTGCAAACTTTATTGTCACCAGTTTCATAACCTTTTGATTTATTTATATATACTTCAGATTTTACTTGACCATGTAAAGACCGTATTTAATAGAGATAAGGGCTGCGCGAATTTTACAAATAATTATTTATTTGCGAGAACTAGCATAAGCTCGAGAGCTTTATTGTTACTAGAGATACTTGAATTGAATGGATGGACTGGATATCTAGATATATAATATATATCTAAAAGCACAAGTGGACGCGTGACTGTCGCGACACTCTCGTGCACGGACTGTAGTCTGTCCGCTAGTGCACGATACTGAGTCCGCTTTTATACTTACGCGCGGACGATGTGGATGTCCTGGAGTTCTTACCTTTGTAACTATTGATGTTGTAGGCACTTGATTATCCTACTATTTACTTCTTTAGGATTTAGGTTGTCTTATTACGTGAGTTGTAAAATTACGTGAAACGCGGCAACGATCGACCAATCAACACCTGACGTGCAACGACGATGTACAAAAGTAAGTCAGTAATACGCGCGTATAAGAAATGCTGACTCGTAGGTTAAAGCACTCGCTCCGATGTTCGGCGATCGGTTTCGCAATGTCGCAATCTGGTTTGGTATACGTCGTTTGTATGAGTACACGAATGCAGTCGTACAGGCGATATATACAGGGTGACCCAATTTAAACGGGCACCGCTCATAACTCGTCAGGGACAGCCACAATCGAAAAAATGGTGGAGACCAAAGTTGTAG
>QLSS01000168.1:234642-262610 GCA_024372645.1 Trichomalopsis sarcophagae | reverse complement strand
AAAATTATTAAGATAGTTTTCTTGTTAGCTTATTTTTCTACCAGGGTAGCTCAGATTGAAAATCGAACTTTTTTGCTCTTGCCCGACTTTGCCCAACGCATCGTAACGACTCTTGAATCATCCAATCAACGTCGTTCACAAATATATGAATTGTCGAACGTTATCTAAGAGATGATGAAGGATTATCGGCTATTGAAATACATAAAAATAAAATTCCACATTATTATTAACTCTTTTCAGATAAACACATTCGACATGTCTCCCTTGGCATCGACTCTATTGATTCTCGGGCTACTAAGTGGTCTCGGCGTGATAAGCTTCGGTCTCTATTATCAGTTTGGTCGGCAAACTTCTTCGTTCACTAAGCTGACAAAAAATGACCTTACCGAAGAGTGGACAATTCAGAGAAGCGATTCGACCTTCATGCCTCTCGTCACCGATATCAACGGCCAGGTGATTCACGTCTGGTTCTCCAACGACGGCCAGACCATCCATTTGGAGTCGACAGCCAGCGACTGTCTAATCTCGTTGGCCGATCACAAAAGAGTCAAGCATCCGCTTCAGGTGGTGGGATCGGCGATCGGCAACGCCGTCGTCGCGCTCATCGAAGAGGACGTCACGAATCGGCAGACGAACTTTCGTATCTATTCTTTTCACGAACGGTATCAATGCATTTTAAGCATCATCAAGGACATCGCCTTGGACGACGTTGTTTTGAACGAGACCGTTTTTCTCGTCGCTCAGCACTATACCTTCGACGTCTTTCTGAAAGATGATCGGTACTGCGGACCAGGCAGGATCTGCAGACGTAGCTACGAGGGCTACACGGGAGAGGCAGTCAGCCTCAGCAACGATACCCAGCTGACAGTTGCATCCGATGTATGGAGCATCAGCTCGGTGGCGAAGAACGTTCCTTCATCGGGCTTCATCTACGCGCAAATTTTTCCAAACGGCCGCAGTATCTTGATTCAGAAGCTCGACTCTGACCTGAAGTCCCTTGCCAGCAGGAAGTGGTCCGATATCGATCATTACTCGACAAGTGCAGGTAGGATCAGTCTCTGTAAGGAGGAGACCAATCAAACGCTGATTTGCAGTCTCGTGGATGCAGACCTGAAAGATCTGGTTGACGAAAGCATCGTCGTGCCTGTGGATGAAGACAGACGTAGTCTGCAACTGCACAACCTACCAACGGGTGGTGTGATCGTTCTCTGGATCGGCAAGGCTGAGCACCAAGTCTTGTACGATCAGGACACACTCGTCGTACGAATGCGAATAGTCGACGCGGAGGGAAAGGTCAGCGATGTAATCGAGCTGCTGGATCACAACGTTTGCGCGGAAAACGAAATCCGCAGCCTCGAGACGGCCGACCGCGAGGGTCTGTGCTTCCACATCAGTTGCCACAGTGGAGTCAGTGTCAAGTGTATCGTACGTAACAAGGACGTACTCTTCAACTGGGTGTGAAAACAACTACTGATGGTGCACTCTCTTATGTTACCAATGTTTTGTAATGCATTAATAAAAGAATAAATAAACAATATATACAAGAAAAATAAAACACGTGTACTTCAAACCATAATTTCATCGCTCGCCCATATGATAATGCGCGCATATATCGGTGTCACGACACAAGCAATATCAAGTCTCGACGCGTGCGGCCCGCAGTCACGGGAAAAATGAGCGAACAATTTTTTTCGAGCGCTTCTAGCTCGTCGATACATCGGACGTGTTTTTTTAGCGAGGTTCGCTCGACGGTGAAATAGCTCTCGCTATATATAGAGTGCACGCACATATATGGCAGCTAGCGTGTATGGGTATGTACGTACGCGAGTTCCGCGCGTGCACAGTTCGTGTGCGTTGATAGCGTCGACAAAATGGCGGTAATAAGGGGTGTCAGGAAAATGGCTGCCCTGATGAAGCCTGAATCGTGGCATTACGGGAACTGATTGCGCGCGATATAGGGGTGAAAAGCGAAGCTCTCGCGCGCGCGCGCGCGAACTATCGGCTTTGGGGAGTCGCGCGGTCACGTAAAGAGCGAGAGAGAGAGAGATAGAGCTTGATTTTATATATATATAGAGAGAGGAAGGCGAATGGGCTTCTGAACGACCAGTTTTCTCTCTACCTCTCGAAGGGCTTATATATATCCTTCCCCGCGAGTTAGTTATAGCGCCGCGTGTGGGAAGCTTCCGAAAAAGAATCTTATTAAAAAAAGAAAAATTAGATCACAGCAGACGGCCGAGTGCGCAGCGCGGAATAATCGCTCGAGCGAATAAAATATCCGGCCACTTGATCATCGTCCCTGCGCGCTTGCGGAAGATCACAGCTCCCGAGTGTAGACTAGTGGCCCTCAGTGCCACTCAGCTGCTGCACTCGCGGCGGCGCTATAATCTTCTGCAAGCTCGGATGATCAAGTGGCCGGATGTTTTATTCGCCTCTCGCGCGCTGTGATGAAATTTTTCAAAAGCTCATCGAGATTCGTATATAATGTGTGTGCGTTATACTGATTTGCGGATTAATAATCGAGGAGGAATCGTCAATTCGATTGGGCTGATTTACCTTTCGGCTTGATTAATTCATTTGACGTATATATATATAGAATCCGTAGAAAGCTAGCTATAGAGGGAGAAAAGAAGAACAGCCTGATTATACAAGTCGGCTGAGCTGCTCCGCTATAATAATACACAGCCGCATAAGCGTTTTGCGTGCATTCTCCTCCCCTCTTATTCTTCTTTGGCGACGGCTCGCGTTCCTCTCCTGCCTCGTCGCGTTATTTCATTAATTAGGCACAAAACGAACTTGCCGAGCATTGTCCCACCTCAATGCTTACTCATTAGTAAACCGAGCGCGGCGCGGTACTGCTGCCGTCGACGACGACGTCGGAGGGTCGATAAAGGCGGCACAGAGGCTACTGCGATGTATATATATATATATATATATATATAGTCGAGGACGGAAGAGAGGAAGGAAGGAAGGGCGAAAACGAGCGCGAGTGCGGGAAACGAACGAGAGCAGAATGATCCAAGTTGGACGAGCAGAGCCGCTTTTTTCTTCTCTATATACGTGCGAGCGCTCCGCCGACACACACACACACACACACTACGTGAGCGCGCGAGCGGCGCTTATTGAATTAGGCTTTTCCGCGCAATTAGCGTCGCGCGACTCGATAGATCTGCGTGAATTTTCTGCAATCAAGGCTTTATACCTAGCTGTATTGATTATGGTTTTGCCTCTCTACACTGCGGATTCGGAAAAGAACCGTTGGGATTTCCGTGATTACTAGAAATGGATGATGTAGTTGTATCGAAGATATATTAAAATACCACAATTTTGTTATATGGAGCAGCGTAGCGGAGCCGCTGTAGCAAAAAAACGGCGGAATATTTCATTAGAGAGCTGACGAGATATATATAGGAGGCGTCGTCGTCGGGGCGGGTAAAATTCTTCAGTTATCGGACTTTCGATTAGTGCATGACAAGTTTTCTTTACATGCCGGCTGCATAGTCGAGGCTTCGGAAAATCCGATTAATTAAGTCCGGACAGTCTGTAATTAAAAAATCACGCGGTGTGGAAAGCTCTTTTTTCCTCTCTCACACACACTTAAATACACGTATACACGTGGCCATATATCGGCGTTCTTTGTGCGCGCGCGGGGCTGAGACAAGGGCTGCAGTGCGGCGCGGATGTATAGGAGGCGGAGGTGGAGGAGGAGAGGAACCGAGCGCCTATACCGTATACTCCCTCGGACCTACTTTAAGCGGTTCTCTCTCTCTCTCTCTCTCTCTCTCTCTCCCCGCACGCGCGCACTCTGCAAGTCTATGCCCTGAGACTTTTTTAATTAAACTCTCCGTTTGCAACTATGTCGTAGGGGGCGGCCGAGCTGTGTGCGTATATATCGCGGGCTGCTATATACGAGCCAACCTGAGCTTTGTCGACTCTTGCTCCCTCTCTCTCTCTCTCTCTCTCTCTCTCTCTATATATATATATATATATATATATATATATATATATATCCTCCACTCGGACGGAGGAACGAGCTATACACTCGTCTTTTTTATGCGCGCGCATTTTTTTACAGCACATTATCGAAATACTTTGCTGTGGGGTATCCAATTTTATACGCTCTATTATGCAGGTATACCGCGGGGCGGGGAATGAAGAATTTCGAATTTTTCATGCTGCAGTGCAAAAACTTTGGCTCGTTATATTATTGTAGTGTATTAGATTTTGATACGTCGTGCGCGTTCTTCCCAATAAAGTCCGTTCAACGACACTCGCTAACAAAAGCGATACACATAAAAGTCCTGATGCGGACTACTGAGGCGCAATTACTTCGAGGGCTACTTAAGCTGCGAAAAAACGAGCCAGTTCAGTTCGCATCAGTATATATAATACCCATCCACATGAACGCACGGCGAGGGGTTCGAGGCAAGAGATGTAAAAAGGAATTATAGCCGAAGGACGTGTACAGGGTGTACGGCCAGCTCGGATTGTCATACCGCTCGGCTCGCTCGTCCTCGGCAAGTTTTATGTATAATACGTTTGTCCCCGCTGGCCGGTTCCGGGAATTCGGAAAACAACAGCCTGCCTTCGCTCTACGTATGCTGTACCTAAACAGAGAAAAAGGCCTTATTATTCCCGGAGCAGCTCAAATGCCCGCGTCTGCATGTCGTGCAACGACTGTATATAATAGCATACTCGCAGTTCGCTATACGACGCGAGCTTATTCGGGCAAAATATATAACGGGAGCTATGTAGAAAGTCCGATCATCCTCTGCGCGCTGCTGCGGATTTGCGTATAAATGCTCCTACTTATTCTGCCTTAACTCTTTCGCGAAGCAGCCTTTTTCTCGGGGTTGGCTCGATGTACAACAATAATTTGAATTTTTTTCCAGACAAATTCATCGAGATCCGCAGCTGCGCGACTCAGCTGTTATAATTGCGCTATCTTGCATGAATTATATAGTTGACGAGTTTCGTCTTCGCAGCGCGCGGAAGCTGAAAAATTCAGAGAAAAATCGCGCAGCGGAGACACAGAAATTATATTTGCAAATTCGAGCCTTCCTCTCAGTCGCGACGCTGAAAAATTTAGCCCAAGCCGCTGCATCGCGCGCCTACTTATTAATTAATGCCAGAAAGGAGGGGGGGGGGGCTCTCGAGAGAAACGCAAGCCACCTGCACCGAGATAGAGAGAGAGAGAGAGAGAGAGAGAGAGAGAGCAAACATCAAAGCTTACCGAATGCACCGGAGCTTTATATAAATATAATCTCAATGCGCGGCTTGAGCGAGAAAAAAACGAGGAGGCATAATCACAAGTGGCCGTGCTCTCTCCGGGTAATTAAATGAACTTCTGAGAATTCCGCCCGCCGCTCTTGCTGTGCTAGTGAGCGCTGCTCTCTGCGTGCATTATAAAACCCCCTTTATCGCGGTTTAGTACAGACGCTTTCGACGTTATGCAGAATATATATATATATATATATGTGTGCCACGCTAAAAGAACCTTCTCAAATATGATCCTCGATGATTTTTTTCCCTCCCTGCTCCGAGTGAGAGAGAGAGAGAGAGAGAGAGAGAGAGAAAATGTGAGCCTCTCGCGGTTCGAGGCGGAGTACAATAATTAGAGGACGTAATTAGTGCCAATTAACGGGGTAGTGAGGCTGCAGCACTGCAGCCCCGGCTTTTGTGACGCACCGGCTCTGTACTCTTTTCGCGCGTATTAGCAGAGCCCTTTGCTCGCGCGAGTCATTATGCAGCTCTCGCGGAGCTGAGGACGGAACAAAGGAAACGCGACTATATACCTTGATTCGAGTAATTTCCGCGACTTGTGCGCGCTCTCAGAGCCTCGATCGGAGCTTTTACGCATCTCTCCAAGTTATTTTTCCTACAACTGTATAGGTATAACTGTATATAGGTGCGCAGATCCGAACAATAGCTCGGTATTATATATTCATATAGGATCTTGAATGTCCGGCATCTCGTCGGCTCGTTTTCGCGGCCTGCTCATAATTCCAGGCTAGTTTCCGGCCGGCGAGTAATTCGCGCTCGGTGCACGTCTATCCGTCTATTGTATAATCCCCGCAAAATCGGCGAGTTTGCCGCGAATTCCTTCTTGTATACCCCCTACTGCACTGTAAACTGCGAGAAGCAGTCGCGATTCGCGAATATATAAAGACCGGCCGCAGAATAGCTGCTCGGCGGGTGCCCGAGCTATTCGGCCAACTATGCGCAGCCTTCGAGTAGAGTAAAGGCCTCCTCGCGTATCTATATAGCATCGTCGCGTATATATGGTATCTTTGGATTTTATCCCGCACGCGTCGAGCGATAAACATTTGCTGCATATACGCATCAGGGAGTTAAGTTGAAGGGTTGCGTTGTGTGATGTCGTTTTCGGTATGTGTGGATTCTCGTTCGATCCTACACAGATTTTCGCATGTACACCGGTGAACTCGTTCTCGGCCAAACACACTATACTGCAGGTACACAACATACGCAGCGAGAAACAAAGCGGCTCGACGGCTCGGAAAAACGAAGCCCTGCTGCTGCAGAACAAGGAATAGCAAAACGCTCGCGCCTTTTCTCTCCGCCTGCTTTTAATTTCCAGTCCCTTATATTCGCGCATGACAATTCAGACATCATTAAGTAGAAACAGTGCGGCCGTATAACGAGGCTCTCCTTTTATTTATTTATTAAAAAAAAAATTTTCACCATCCTTTCATCTCGCTCGCTCGAGTCGTCGTCGCGGCACTCTTTTTCACGCGGCCTGGAGCTGAGCGTTCTAAGGGGAATTCTTGCGGCGACTTCGCTAATGCGCGGAGGGGCATCATTAATTTCGAGCTTTTTTAGGCCCGACACTCTACCGCGCGCCGCGCGAGCGAAAGAATTATAATCGCGTGCGAAAAAAAGCGCGCGGTTAGCGTTTCGAGAGAGGGGGAGAGAGAAAAACAATGCGGCTATATAGCTGTATAGCTGGTGCTTATTCGATCGATGGAAATTAAAGTACGCTAATCACTCGGCGATGCAGCACATGCAGCAGAGAAGATTAAGTATTATATAGTACATAACACAGCTGAGAGCGAATAAAAATCAGGGCGCGCGGGAAAACACGAGGCTATAGCTATATTATATAGCTATAATATAGCGAGCGTCGAATGACGTTTCGATGTTGAGGAAAAAAGGGGCCGTTGTTTTTACCCGCGGCTGTGCAGTCATCGATTTAATCGGATTGTTCGCCTCGTCCATTATATGTGCACCTATGTACACACCAGGCTCGTGCATACGTGTATATACGGAGACGCACCATCACGGCGCGAGTGTACGAACGAGAACAGGCATGAATTGAGTATGTCGAACACGCGCTAATAAGGGCTGCGCGCACTCGCTATCCGGCTCTTCTCCCTTGAAAATCCAGGGAATTTTCCGTCACCACGCGGGCCGCCATACATGGCCGGGGAGCCGTATAGACGCCCATATGGATTATATGCAGCCCGGGCGCTGTACGCCGGCCGCCGCAAGCTCTGCAATGTTTCAATACCTCTTGGTCGGTCTAATTAGTCTCGAGTACCTGCCTGGAGAATGCAGCAGCGGCGGCAGCGAGCTCTCGCAAGCGTTAATTAATTTTCCAAACTGACCTTTCTATAGCCCGCGGCGACGTCGGACCGATGAGCGCGATACGGCTATGCATATACTTATCCGTGAGAAAAAAAAGTTTAATCGCGAATTACTTACTAAGACTCTCTCTCTCTCTCTCTCTCGATAAACTACATATATATATATATATATATATATATATATATATATATATATATAGCTTTAGGTATAACACAGGAGTGGACACTTGGCGATGCATAATTAAGGAGCTCCGATCCCTTTAATTCCGAGCGCCCGTGTTTGCGTTTTCTCTTCTGCCGGAACTAGAGGCGCTTTGAGGGAATCGTTGATCGTCGATCGCGGCGCTCCCGATGTCGACACAATTGGGGTCGGACTCGTGTCTGTCTCTACAAGCTCTCTCTCACTATATATATATATATATATATATATATATATATATATATATATCCACGTATACGTCTATATAGCCCTCGACGACAAAGATCGCTTTTCTATACACGCGAGCCGGACCTTTTCGAGGGCTCGACTCGCCGACTCGTTTTCATTAGGCTACTCCGCCCCGACACGCTTTAATCTCTTGGCCCGCGGAATCGGAAAAATATCATCGGCCGCTCTTTCTTTCTTCTGATTTGCGTTGCAAGCTCAAGAGCTGCGTGAGAGAGCTGAAAAAAGCTTATATATATATACGTACAGACCAGCTGCGCGCTCGCGCTCACATAAAGTCCCGAGTTTAATGATATTAATTAAAACGCGTATCAATAATTGAATCTAAATTGAATTACATTCTAATCTGGTCGAGCCATCTTTTTATCCAGCGGCGCGGCGGCGGAGGCGGCGGAGCCCATTATACGTCGCACGCGTTCTCTCTCTCTCTCCCTACACCTATATACGCGCACACACACACACACACACACACACACAATAAGGCCATTTCCCCGCGCTCATACATTTTCGCAGTCTTCATTAATTAGCCCTGCGCAGAGCACGCACTGCGTATAGTATACTCGGCTCTCGGATTGCGCTCTCGCGCTTATTACGATTTAATTGCGCGGGCGCTTGTCGAGGAGGAGGAGGTGGAGGAAAAAAAGGAGAGCCGATGCGGGGGTTGAAGCTTGCGTATGCATACAGCACGTACGCGGGCGCGCGGAGGGTAATTAGCGGTCGGACACGATAGGCCTTGTAGAGAGCGACTGCTGCAGCGGCTCGAGTGGCTCTGCTGCGCGACGTCGCGCAGATCGAATAAAGCCGCCCCGGTGGCGCTTGGCTCTTGGTCCCAGCCGCACTAGGATTTGGCGCGCTGCGGCATCGTATACACACAGGCGCGAACACACCAACACACCACCTATATACTCGCTCTCCCTCTCTCTGGCAGGCCGGCGAGCAACTAATGAAATATGGGAAAGCTTTTAGCTTTTAGCCGAGCGTCTGATATCCGCCGGCCCCTGTGTACGTGTGTCTCTATATGCGTGTATACACGGAGCTGGATGTATACACGCGGATAGGGAGCGAGTGCACGGACTTTGGAGCCGCACACCGGCCACTGCACCTGCTGCTGACTCCTCTCTCTCTCCCTCTCTCTCTCTCTCTCTCTTTCGGCTCTAATTGATGCATCGCTTGACGCTAATCATGATAAACAATAAATAGATATATACAAGGCGCGCGCGCTCGCGGAGGAAAAATCCGGACGACGCATATACAGGGGGCTGTGCGTAATTGACGAATCGATTTTTTCAGAGAGCTAGCCGCCGCGCGCCTTGATTTATCGCCGCCGCGGCGCTGCTGTGTGTAATGTTACCGCATATCAGCTCGTCCTCGTCCTCGTCGTAAAGGTGTAAACTTTCGATCGAGAAAAGGGCTTGAATATTCTTGGTACTATATGTATAGCACAGCTGCGCCTTACATACTTTCAAGCTCCCGCTGTACACACCGGCGGAGAGAGAGAGAGAGAGAGAGAGAGAGAGAGAGAGAGTGAGAGAGAGCTTCGACTACTGCAGGACCTCATCCCTCTTGGCCTGACAACGTCGAGTGCAATACCGTGTTCGGAACTTGATGTTTCACCTTAACCTGTACCAAATTCGCACACTCTCTCTCTCTCTCTCTCACTGTACAGCATCTCTCTTCCGCTGCCATTAGCTGCCGATGCTATATATATATATATATATATAACAGCTTCTCGCGGCTCGCTCGTGCATCGTCGTCCTGGTATTACGCGCTACTTAATTTTCCTTCCATTCAAGCCTGCACTTTCTTCCTCCGCTTCTTTTTCTCGCGAGCGACTCGATGAAAGCGTAATCATTCCGAGTGTATATATAAGGTTCGTAGCAACCGATCGACGACGACGACGGGGATTCGTTCCTGGGAAAAAGAAACATTATAGAGGGGGCTCGCGTGTCGGTAATCGCCCCGGGATAAAGAGGACGAAAAAACACGCAAATATATTATATACGCCGAGTGAGTCACCGCGCGCGGTCGCTTCTGTAGGCCGAGACATCCTCATGAATCTCGGGCTCCCGTCTATATGTGCCGGCCGAATAATCATGTAAATCGCGTATTTTTTACCGGGCATTTTCGATGCCTTGGCACGTTTTCTCCGTATTCTAACCTCTATAGGCCTAAAGAGTGAGTCTCGTGGCGTATACTTACTGCCGCTTAATTATTTATCGTCCATCAACCGAGCCTTATCGTCCTTAACGTCGACAAACATCAACCATACGTAAACTCGCGCGTGTCTTCTGTGTTTGTGATATTAAGTATAATTACTCGTCGGCAAACGAATTCCCATTGCCGAATTATCGACCGTAGCATTATTATTATCATCGAAGCTCACTATGTAGCTTTTCTTACGCATTTATAATTCAAACCTCGGCCGTGGTGTGCTTCCAGCACGCGTACTGCACAATTTTCAAGCCGCAGCTGTGTACGCTGCGTGCGGCTTTCGAAGGTTTTCCAAAAGAATAACGCTTGTTCCTTAGCATAGGAAAAATAAGGCGATAAAAAGCACCGACGGTATTCGGTCGCGATAACGCACGACACCGCAGAGCGCTTTTAATTTCGTCCGCAGTTTTTAAGCTCCTGCTCTAATGAATTCGGGACGCGTTAGTCCGCCCGCGTAGGAGAAGCCGCGAAGGCCGAGTCGCTGTACGATATATGCACCGTATATAGTTCGAGGAAAGGAGTATAGTCGAGTATAGTGGCGCGGGTTAATCATTAGATTTATGTATCAGGCTCCTCGAGGGCGACGCGCTTTGCTTTTATTTCACATTTCGCTTGGCTGGCCGCTCCTCCGAGCTCGAAAGAATTTAATTGAAAATACCGCGCGCGAAAAGTCAAGTCGTTCGCGGCCCCTCAGTATAGTCAGTATGTCCTTCTGTTCTTATTCTGCGGCAGAATTCAAAATAACCGCGCGCTCGGAGCTTTTTTCTCTTGGTCTCTCTGTGTATGTACAGAAAACTGGCCGTTGATTAGCCGGGAAAAGCCTTTTTCTTCGCTATTCGAAAGAAGCGGGCGCCGTGTAATGTGTGTACATCCGTGTATACGTATATATGTAGAGGAAAATATATAGGAACGGAGGGAGTCAAGGAGAAGGATGCAACCGGCTGTCGGGGGCCAATTAGGATCTGCTAACCCCCTCGACACCCCCTCGACACCCCCTCGAAGCAAGCCTCAATCAGCCCGGACCCGCAGCATCAGCGACGACGTAGATTGGATTGCTTTGGATTGTCGTGTATACGTCAAAGCTCTAATTTTTTCTATAATATTAACAACGCGAGATGCGAGATGCGAGCGGAATGAGACAAGAGAGAATTCAGGGTATAAGTAGTAATTCCTCGAGAAAGCTCGCCGCTTGTTAAAGGCGCGACTGCAGCAGTCGTCCTCCGGGCACTTTACGCCGATGTCGCCCCCATCTGCGCGCGCAGTATATATATATATATATATATATATATGGTATAGAGAGAGACAGAGAGAGAGAGAGAGAGAGAGAGAGTAAGGGAGACCGGCTCGTTAGTGACGGATTAGCGATGTACGTGTGCCCCGGCAGTATGGGCTCCTCCCTCGACTCCTGTGAGTACCTGCTCCCGCAGCCAGACTTCCTCGCTCTTTCTCGGCAGCGGCATCGAAAGTCTCGAGACAAGAGCGCGGAGGGAGCTGCCGACGAGCGAGAACGTGGAGGCGAATTTATATTTCCGATTTCCCCTTCTGACTCGACGTGCTTACTTGGAAGGAAAATTTTTTTTTTCAGGAAAAAACAATGAGACCGCTATTGCAGAGAAGGTTTTCACGTGTCCACAGCGGCGGGAGTGGCAGGGTGCGATGATTGTTTGATCGCGCAGCCCAACCACGTCAGATCGGAGCAGTATAGCAGTAGTGGCGGTGGTATAGAGAACAAAAATGCCCCGACAGCAGAAAACTGCGCGGGCGGACGCGAAATTCGCTGCAGCAGAGCCGAGCTAGCCCGCCGCCGCCGGCGGCTGCTTCTCCTGGCTTAATTTTCCGCATAGAGCCGCAATTCTATCAAACCTATTCTTCCAATCGGGAACAGTTAGGCAACTAATAATTGGTGAGAATCGATCGCGAGCGAGCGAGCCTCGAGGGCTGCGCGAGCGAGCCGGGCTTTCGTTACCCCTCTATATACGTGTGCGCGCCTAGACGTCCTCCCCGCATATATATACAGTAGGTCACAATAACGTCGTGGAGTATAAGTATTGGAATGTATTAATGCAGAGGATCTAAAGTACTCAATAGTGCGCCGATAGCAAATCTCCTATAGTATCTTTAGCTCGCCCTGCGCTAAGCTCGCTTATTCCACCTCTTGCACCGATCACGCACGCAAATTATTGTCACCGAGCGAGTTTATATATAAGATATACCAATTTCACTGCAGCAATTATTTATAAATATCGAATCACCCTCACGATTGTTGATTAAATTAATTCGCATTAATTCGGTGGATTGGAAATGTTTCATAAATTTTTAGTACACGAGCTTCGCGTTAATACAACGCGCTCTTGCGTATGATAAGTATTATGTTTTACATGCTTAATTTTATATAATAGAAATCCGCAAACGATCATCATATACGAGAAAGGAGAATAAAAGCTTGACCGCCACGAGTAGATAGTGTTCGCGTTTGGTCAGACGTCGCTTATCCAAAAATTACACGATCCAGTGCAGACGATCGTCGCAAGAGAAGAACAATAACAATGAAGTCGATTTATCCGACGATTTGGCCCGACAACAGCGCACACATGCGTATGCACTCGTACACAGGCACCTCTCTCGACGAATTAGCATGCGGGTAACGAGGAGTCCTCGCCGCGGGCTCCGAACGTGAGCGGGGAGAACGAAGAAGAAGCGGAACAAGTATGGAGGGAAAAATGGCAAGTATGTATTCGGAGAAAGGAAGGCTCGCGGAGGGCCGTATAATCACCCCTAGTGCGCGCCCTTATGCGCCCCGAGAAGGCTTCCCTTTCCGGCCGCCTGTTCGATCCCGCGAGCTCTCTCCCCGAGCACTTTGCTTCCAATTACACGAGCTGTCTGTACGCTGCATCGCACAAGTGTTTGTTTCTCCGACAAGCGCAATCGGTCTTTTTGCAACAGCTAGCTCGTGCCCTTATCGCTCCGCGATAATTACGAGCCGATGGATCAGCGGCGCAATCGCGGGAAACATGGTAATGCGATACCATGTGTGTGTGTGTGCGTGTGTGTGTCGTTAGTCGAAGCCGCAGCCGTCCTCGTGAGCAATTATCCGCCGAAAAAGAGTACATATATAGGAGACAAGTGAGAAGCGTCACGGCGACAATGGCCCTTATACTTTCAGAAGCGTCGTCGTCGTCGGTCCGTTTATGCGCTCTGGACTAACAAGCGTAATGTTGATTAAATTGCTCCTCCCTCGCGATGATGGTATGTGTGTACAGTGCACATAGATGAGAGAGAGAGAGAGAGAGAGAGAGAGAGAGGCGACTTATGTACACACGCATACACACGTGTGGCTGAAAGGGCGGAGGAGTAGAGGAAGCGGCCCGTAAAGGGACATATTATTACGTTATGCCAGTTCGTTAAGCCGCGGACGGTAATTATCTCGCTGTCCACGCGAGGAGCCGACATTTAAGAGTCGATGACCATATATAAGAAGTGCCCGAGGAATTTCCGTGTATCGTACTATTAGTATATACGAGACGAGCTGAGATGCGTAAAGCTCCCGGACCTTTTCCGCCCTCTCGGATGTATATATACATATATATGCAGTTCCTCCGGCCAGAATAACGATGTCCAGTCTTTTTCCGACGCGGCCCTTGTTATATTCCCGAATGCGCGAGAGCTTGGGTGAGCCGAGTATTTTTCAAACAATGTCCACCGTTATAATTTGTTTGGATGGCTGCCTCGTATAACCGATGTATACATATATATATATATATATATATATATAAATGCATTGTGTATGTATGCGCGACAAGACGCTCGCGCTGCGGGTCGGTCGCTAAGAAAATACCCGAGCAACGGTATAAAGCCCCTCTTGGCAAAGTGTGTGTGTGTGTGTGTGTGTGCATCCTAACGGGCTATGCGTTCGCGTCTTGGTTTTCTTATAATTTTTTTTTCCAGCTCCATACTCGTTTTTCCGTATACGATGCTCCCGGGATATGCCATATCTTACTTATATTCCAAGTAAAGTATAAAATATTCGAAGGTAATTATTTTTCGAGTGATTTCCGCAGGCGTAATGAACTTGTGACCCGCGCGTTTTCTCACGACCCCGAACACGCAACTCGTGTATACAATTATGTACAACATCTGGTCGATCATCGTCGGCTTCTTCTATATATTTACTTCTTATATATATATATACCTATATATGGTATAGCCGTAGCATTGACAGCCGCTGATTTTCCGCACTTTCTACTTTCTATATACGTGTACTATATGTATATATGTATTCGCAGTCGTGCAAAGAGAATCTGAAATGTCCGTGTTTGGCCAATGAAATATCACGTTTATCTTAGAAATTTATATTCGCACGTCACGCGTCTTCGAAAAATTCGCTCATACATATACATACACATTTGCATGTACAGGCGCACACTTTCGCGCGATGTTAATTCGAAGGGGAAAAAAGTCTCAAACGTCACCGTATGCACAATAGGTATATACCGTTAGGGCTGCATGCACACACGCACACACACGAGGTGCAAAAAAAAAAAGTAAGAAAAAATAATAGGGAGCCATCAAAGTGCCAAGTGCGCTCGCGGTCATTAGGCGCACGCCAAGCGGCAATGCGAAAGGCATTAGCCGAGAAATCTGTCGCGCGTGAATTTTCGGCTGTATATTTATTAATCCTTATTCGTATATACGTCGACGGCCGCTATATGTGTCTGTAATTATCCTAGTCATGCGAATGTAGTCGGCGCCGTCGTCTTGAATTATTGATAAGCGTCACGAGATCAATTTCGCGGCTGGATTTGGATTATCGTATTATAAATATATATACCCGAATCGCATCATTGCAGCCTAGGTGCGACCTACACACATTATTAAATAGTCGAATCATCGATATATACCACGGTGTATATAGCACATGTGCACGCGGCTCTGGGTCATATACAACATCGGGAGCTCGAGTGGCAGGCAGCAGGTAAATTAAATTTTTATCGCGCATTTTAGTACTTTTCATGTAACTATACGGGTGCGGCGTAAAACGAAAATTGACTAACTCGATTCGAATAATTCAGCGCGGCTACGCCGTAAAACGCCATTTCTCTCTTATAGCGCGCGTGAAATCAATTATTTTCGACTCGCGCCTTCGCGCGTCGCATATAAAGTTTCATCCTCGCGTATACTTTTTTACCGAATTACTCTGCTGTACGCATGGAATATAGGGGGCGAAAAACCGGGGCTAACCGGCGATCAAACAATCGTTATCTATACCTGATAGCATATATGTATATAATTCTCTCTCTCGGAGCGCGCAGTCTTCGCAGCAGAGAGTAGACGAGAGAGGGAGAGAGAGCCTCGGGGGAGCAGCTAAGGGGTTGTTAGCTGACCGTGTAACAGGCCTCAACGGGACCGCTGCAGCAGCGGCGGCAGCAGCGGAGTTTAGCCGGACCTCGTCGCCCGGCGCCGAATCCCACGTGCAGTTATCTCGACCGCGCAAATATTTTACCAGTATTAGAGCCGGCGCGCACTTATATTTGCCTTTTGACTTGATGCATCGCCGGAGCGCAATGACGATGACGAGCGCGCAAACATCGCAGCTTATATACTGACCTCGTCAGCTTCGAATGCGCACACACTGCACACGTTTAAGAGTCAATTTTTGTCGCCTTATTTTTTGTAATATATTCCGCGCATGCATTCGCGGCACACCTATACAATAACCGGTGCTATTTGCGCGGCGTACGCGCGTAATGGGGCAAGTTGCGGACCTTATATATATATATACACAGGGCTGCTGCAGGCGTATCAAAGCGGCGCTCTTACATATACATGTATACGTACGTATGCGAGACGCGCGCACTCCAAGAGGCAGGAGCCGCTGTACACCGCGCTCTACAGTTGCGGCGAAGATACACCGCTGTAAAATTAGTTCAATAAAGGAACACCCACGCCGCCGACGACGTGGCCCTAACGACGCATATATATATATATACGTGTCGCTCCTCTCCCGCAAGCTCGCGGATGTATCCTTTTCTTTTTATGTATGCATATGTAATATACGTCGAATAGTACTATCGCAAATCGTACACGTATTAAGTAGTTTCTCCTTCGCGATAGATATAGCGGGACCGCCCGCATCAGCTGTAACATACAGCAGGCGTATACGCATCAGGCAACCTCGCTTATACTTCCTTTCTCCTCGTGTGCGTGTGTGAGTCGCTCGCCGCAGGCAGGGAGCAGGAAACTTGTTAAGGCGGAATATTTCGTACTCGCGTGTGTATACCCCCCCCCCCCCCCAACCCCTCTCTCACTCATTCGGTTGAGTGTCCGTCTAACGAGCGTCTTAATGAGAGTGAGAGAGAGAGAGAGAGAGAGAGAGAGAGAGAGAGAGAGAGAGAACGAGATGAGCGAGGGAGCGACGGATGTCCTTGTTCCGCGGCTGTGCGATCCCTTCTTTAGCGCTTGCGCGAGAAGAGATTTTACTAATAAGGTCGGCCCGACGAGAGGGATACGGGGCGCGCGCAAGCGCTCGGTCTAATGATGCGCTGCTGCCGAGTCGAGTTATTCTCCCCGATGTGCGGGAGTTGCCGAAAACGCGCGTCGATTCATTCGTGCATTATATACGTCTTCGATTCTTCTCCTCGGCGAGTTGAACATGTACCTACGTCGTTTATAGTTGCATATACTGGATATAGGGGTCGAAACAGGCACGCAAATTTTTCTTGCATCAGGGATCCGCGATCTCGAGAAAAGTATAAATCGGGCTGGTTGGGACCCACATCACCGGGCCCAGAAAGTTATTGACGGTTAGAACAGGCCGCTTAAACAAAGTTCGAAATCCCCATCTGACTCGTGACTCTCTTCACTCGCTAGATTATTGAGATATCGTCGAAATCCATCTCGAGATCGCGATCGGGATCCGAAACGTTCGAATAGGATTTTCATAAAAGATAAGGATTGACGCGTTTTGACCGCTGCAGCAATAAGTCGCTTCTAAAAGTCGAATGCACATTACACAGCTGTTCTATTTGAACGCGACTCGCGATTGATTGATGGTCCATCACGCCGCCATAAATAATCGTTATAGCGACGCGCGCGCTCATCATTTGTATGCCATGTGTATATATATAATATAATATAATCGCTGTATAGTATATACACGTGGAGAATGACCTTGATTGCACGCGCGCGTCCGTGAAAAAGTTGGCAGTTATAAATTCGTTCGTGTAACATTACCTTGGCCAACTTTGAATGTTCACCTTGCTATATTATAGGCATAGGTAGATCAGAACTCCCAAGTTCGAGGATATTACGCGATTGCTATAACGTCGGCGCTGATTGGGTGCACTGAGCTTATTATAACTTTCTATACGCATATATATGTATAGGTAGTTATATACGCTGCGATTTCCGGCATACGCGCGGCTGCGATATCTGTCGGCTGCGCGCAGGAGCTATAAATCTCTTGCTCGGTATAGGTTAATAAACTGCGTTTTTATTTCACTCGTCGCGCTCGTTCCTCTCATGATAAAACTAGATAGACGGTGCGATCAAGCTCGCAGGGAGTTTCCCGCGCACAAACGCTTTCTAATGTCCGTTATTTCATGCCTGTGTACACGGACGCCTGTATTATAGCTACCTTTATTAATCAGTGCACACGCGTGCGTTTATCCTATCGCAGTCTTTTTTACATCCTTCGATTCGTGCACATTTTTCTTTTTCAATCAAGTACTCTACTTTGATCATACGCTCTCTGGAAAAATGTATATTCTTGCTCGTCTATATTAGCTATTAGATATACTTTAGCAAGATGGTAAAAGCCAACGCTGCGAGTTTCAGAGCTCATCGAACCACATCGCCTCTAATAATCGAATAAAAAAAGTGCTATCCTTTCATCCACGCATCGCCATCGATGTATATACTATATGCACTATCATTTTCTCAGGCATGCAGCGTATATATCTACAAGCTAAAAGGAAACGTATATCTGAAAGACGCTTTTTTTCTTACAAAAATAAACGGAAAATCTGTCGTCGTCTATAAATTTCCCCAACGGTGTTGTACGCGCTCGAGTTTGTAATTCGATTTCAGTCCATGTAGAGACAGGTTAGCGTGTGTAATTATCCGCGCGGCGCCGGCGCGGCGATGTAAGTGTGCGTATAACGAGCTACGATACCTATAGACCGACTGATATATAGAAAGCTAAGCACTGCAGGCGCTGCGACGATATCTAATCAGGGCCGACCGGATCCAAGCCTCGCGCTCGTCGATTGCGAGCCTTAATTTCTTCAAAACGGATATACCGCACAAGCTGCATACGAAGCCTAAGCGATCCTCTCGTAAATTTTGGCCGGATTGCATTTTATCCGCAAGTTCCAGATTAGGTATACGAGCGTAGGGTCATTTACCGAAAACGTCGAGCGCGGAGAAAGTTCAGCGCGCGGTATGTATTCTCCCCGGCGTCGCGATTATTATTAGCATATTCCTTAAGTATACGCTGGACCGATAACGAATACGTGCCTCGTCGCTATTTCTTGCCGCGAGGAAAGAAAAACTTTTCGACTCGACAACGCGATTTCGTATTCCGCGGGTATAGAGCTGCGCGCGCGCTCGCGGATACTGAGTTTACGTACTTGTATACTCCAGCTTGCGCAATTATTTTTTCCCTCCCTCTGCTAATGGGATTATTCGAGGAAAGAAGCGTGCATAATTCCGTGTCCGTTTGAGGCAGAGATACGAATTGGGTATAATTTCGTTAATGTATTCCCCTGCTAATGACAATGCCGACGAGCTGTGCCTTTCTCATTTCTTATTGCAACCGGCTATATATAATACTTCTCCCGATTCGCGGGAAGAATACTTAAACGCGAGACATACAGCTATACAGCCGTGACTCTCGCGTTGATTTAACGCGGCTGTAATAGTTCCACGCGGTATATACCTTTGCCTCAATTAGGAATGTTTACTTGAAAGCTCAGCCTAGAGGACAGCATGGCGCTCAGTTGTTTTGATGTGTACGAGTACGTTTTTGAGTTGGAGATATCTGTTGATGTAATACGAGATGTCAGAAGAATATTATGGAAAATTAACAGTTGCAAAACTGAAAAGTTTATTACGCGAGAGAAATGCTTCTTTGAAAGGAAAAAAAAAGGAATTGGTTGAGAGGTTAGAAAGTTAAGTTATAAAAAAATTGTTTTTAAAGTTCAGTTACCTAATTAGATTATTGTTTTAGATTATTATATTATGATAAAAATAATAATTTCGGATTTGAGTCTGTCAGCGAGGAGGACATTACCGGAAACGTACAAAGATATCAACGCTTCTAGTCCTGTTCAAGCATTTACTCAACATCATTTAGAATCCTTTTTGCAAAAGTTTGTTTACAATTTGTTTTGTATAGTTTAATATCAAATATCTAAATATTCATAAACATATTTCCCAGGTATGAAAAAAAATTTGGCGCAGCAAAAGCTTTGTATGAAGATGGGTATTTAACTTATATAAGATACAGTATTACCAGTACGTATACAAAATTTTTAAATTTGAAAAATAGTTTTTATCCACAAATATTTTAAGTATAACACTTCACAGGTGAATTGTACTACGCCAAAGCTTCATGTAGGGCTCAAATGAATAAGCATGTGCAGTATCAAGTTGATTGTAGTATAAGTTTCGATGGTGAAGTAAATGAAACTACATACGAATGTGCAGTTGGACATTCTACTGAAGCCCACTGAAAACATGTGATCGTAGTGCTGTAAGCCATGCATGATATTTGCTTAAATAAAGAAATTATATTAGAACAAACATGCACAGAGAAGCTACAAACTTTTCATAAGCCGTCAAAAAAATATATGGGTTTTCCCTTAAAAGCTAAAGCATTTCAACGGCGAACACCTTTACCAGAATATAATTTAGATAATAAAGATTATGTTTTATGGTATAAGAACTATTATAAAAATTTGATTGTATCAAGAAAATTCAACAGCTCTATGTCTATCAAAATGATAACACAACCAGCCAATCCATACGCAATAGAATGGGATCATAGTTATTTTACACACAATGCCAAAAAAGAGTTGCTAAAATCATTACATCTATTAGATGTTTCACAAGAAATAGTTACATTAATAGAAGCAGAAACAAGAGATCAAAGCAACAGTAAAAAATGGCATGAATCTCGATGCTACAGGTTGACTGAGAGTAATTTTCATAGTATTTGTAATGAGAAGTTGACTGAAGAAGGAGCAAAAAAATTAGCTAAATCCATTCTGAACCCAAAATCGTTTACTTCAAAACCTATAGCGCATGGCAAAATGTATGAAGATGTTGCCGTATACTTGTATAGTGAGCATTTTCAAAACAGCAGCAGCATTCAGAAATGTGGATTATTTATTTTGTCCCCACATCCATATATTGGAGCTAGTCCTGATCGTCTGCTTCTGGAAATGTCAGTCATAGAAGTTAAGTGTCCTTATGCTTCCAGGAATTATGAAATCAATGAGAAAACTGTGCCATATTTAGAAAGAGATGACATGAATGACTTGACTCTCAAGAAAACTCATCCGTATTATTATCAGATCCAAGGTCAGCTGCTCGTTACTGGAAGATCTCACTGTGATTTTATTATATATATTTTTAAGGAACTGTTAAGGATCTCTATTAACAGGGATGAAATTTTCATCTCTAAAATGCTATTAAAGTTAGAACATTTTTATAAAACTTATTTTGAACCTGCAATTTTTGAAAAGTATATCTATAAAAATTATAGTACTTATTTCTAATTAATAGTTTAAATCCTAAAAGTAGTTTAAAAAAAAACAGTATTTCTTAGAAGAATAAGTAATTTATTAAAAAATATTGTAAAAGTTTTGTACAAAAATGTCAAAGTATTTTATTGTTAAAAAGAAAATGTTTTAATATTTATTTTGCTCTTTTCTTCATAATATTTTCCTTAAAATTACACAGCATTACGCAAACAGCAACTATTTCAGAACTTAATGGGACATAATTATGATTCAATTTTGTCGCAAGAAATTTATATGTCTTGAGTAATCCAATGATCCGCTCTATATGAACTCGATGCTTTGATAATTGACGATCTTTCATAACTGTTGTATGTGGTAAATATCCTTTGCCTTTGAGGAAATTTGGTGTAGCAACAGTAACGTTATAAGGTGCAAAAATATCTTGAACTGTAAAACCTCGGTCAGCCATAACTAGGTCACCAGATTCACATTTTTGCATTAAATCACTTCGCTCGACAATCTGCCTATCACTAGTAGAGCCACCATATGATGGAGAACAATATGATATTACACCTTCGGGTGTATATCCGACAAGATCTTTTAGAGTTGGACTATTTTCGTTGGACGATCGTCGAGAAATACTCTGGATATTTTACAATAGTCGCACTACAACAGATTTAAAAACGGAGATCAATCCTCTGTACCCGAGCTTGCAAGCTCTGCTCGTTGTCACCGAGACACACCAAGAAACGCTCCGAGTATTTTTAGATGATAGAGAAATGCGCCGAGTGTTTCTCGATCATCGAGAAACGCTCCGAGTGTGTCTCGATCGGCGAAAAACTCTCGGAGCGTTTCTCGATCGTCGAGAAGCACTCTGGGCATTTCTCGATCGTGGAAACGTACTCCGAGTAGCACAGCGTAGTTTCTCTTTTGCTTTTCATATCGTGCGCTACGTATGCAGATGAAAAATGCAGGACAGATTGCGAGTTTCGAGTATGTCTCGGAGACAACGAGCAGAGCTTGCAAGCTCTGGTACAGACGATTGATCCCGGTTTTTAAATCTAGTGTTCACCGACGATTGCAAAATACTCAGAGTATTTCTCGACGATCGAAAAATACTCGGAGCGTTTCTCGGTCATCGAGGAGCACTCGGATCATTTCTCGATCATCGAGAAACGCTCCGAGTGTTTCTCGATCATCGATAAACTCTCGGAGCATTTCTCGATCGTTGAGAAGCACTCTGGACATTTCTCGATCATCGAGAAGCACTCTCGAGTATCTCTCGATCGTCGGAAAATACTCCGAGTATTTTACAATGGTCGATGTACAACATTGTAATAATTGAAATACCGTGACATTTTGATTCGCACACAATGAGCCCGCTTTAAAGTTGGCCTTGCTGCCCGTCAATAAATACGCTTACTGCTTTCTGTAGTAGTGGAAGCATTATGCTTATTTATTGTACTATCTTCTGATATTATTTCTCCACTGTTTACAACATCAGCTGTCTGACTATTATCTATAACAATTTCACTTTGCCATGGAAAAATGCTAGGAACTGTCTTATGTTTTAACCTGTCAGATGAATTTACATATCCTATAAATAAAACCATTTTTTAAATATTTTATAATTTTCTTATGAACTAATAAGATTTTTACACTTACCAGCTCTCAAACTTTCAAATATTATATCATTTGGATGAAAATGATTTGTACGTAAACCATGTTTCGGAGTCGGAACAAAATCAGGCCTCTGTATAGCTTCCAGACACTTTCTTTTTGTAACTTTATCTTTTGGAAACCGGAACTTCACTTCACCTTTGCACCCTAATACGCTGCACTTCATTTTTAGCAAAACCCAATTGTAATTTATAAAATAATCAAAACAAGTTTCGTTAAGGTTAAGTCTACGTCTTGTTTACACTCGGACTTCCAGACGTATACATCAACGCAACTGTGCGCACGCGCGAGGCCGCCATGACAGGGCTAAGCGCCATGCTGCCCTCTGGCCAGAGCTTTCAAGTGAACATTCCTAATTGGTCAATATAAAGTCCTATGCGCGAAAGCGGCGAAAATCCGGAGAGACTTCAGAGGCGTTGAAAATGGGCGAAACCAGAGCGCAAGAGGGAGAGAGAAACGCGCACCTCTCATCAAGAGGCTAATTTAATCAAACAGTCGGGGACTTTTGTTTTAAGTACCGTTAACGAGTGTTTATTTTAAAATCCTCCGGGCTAATTGGCCGCAAGCTCCTTTCGGCTGCCGCAGCACACACACACACACACATGCATATATGCTCGCTCTCTCTCTCTCTCGCGCGCGCGCCTGTGTGTCCCTTTCCATATACACTTGTGCAGCCCCGCAGAGTCTCCGGAAAAATAAATAAGCGCAGCGCGCTCTGCGGTGCCGCGACGAGGGCACAAATGACCGTAGAGAGAGAGAGAGAGAGAGAGAGAGAGAGAGAGAGAGAGAGAGAGAGAGCCGCCGCCACCGCTTATTTAATAATGCTCTCGCGGCGGCGGCAGTCTACCTTATGCTCGCGCTATGTGAAATTCTACGTAGCTTTCTCATCCCCGTGCCCAGCGAGCTTAATCCCATTTCTCTCTCGCTACCAGCCCTCCTTCGACTCGACAATGGACTTGCTCGTCGGCAATTGATTGTGCTCCTCGTTTTTTTCCCTTTCGCTCTCCTCGCGCCTCCGCCGCTGTTTAGCGCTTCCTTTTTCTCACCGATGTCGAATCGAGCAGGATTCGCGCGTACGGATGTGCAGCTGCGGTGAGCTCATTAAGCGATCGCCGTTTTATTTGGGAACGTCTGTATTTCGAGCAAACGCGCCTGACAAGAGAGATGTCCCCACGATGATACGGCCTCGAGCTAGTAGATCGAGCTGAGTGACTGGTCGTTTTTTGGAAAGCTGGAATTAGATCGAATCAGGCCACTCGCGCGCGTGCGCGCGTGCACGCATATGGAGACAGTTTTCCTGAACCCTGCTCGCTTGATATTTTCAAAGTCGTCGTCGGCAAACCATAAAGCAGCGGGGCTTTTTTTTCGCTCCGCCAATGTCAACTTTCACGGGGATTTCTAGGAATGCTTTCTCGCGCCCGCAGTTATCGGGTGCCGCGATCTCCTGCATATTATATATGGGTGATACTATCCAAGTTTTCGCGTTGCCGCCTTTTTGTAGATGCCATTTTCAAAAATATGCAGTACCGCTTATATCGGCGTACTTTGTTTATTCAATTTTCAAGCCGATCAGTCATTCGCGGGGAATTTTCTCCTCGAGACAAGTTCCCAATACGTCAAGCGCATAATCGTTAGGGTTCACTGTGCCAGTGGAACGGGTCTCGAACGATTAGTCGCGAGTGCACACCTATATACCCATCGGAGATTTGCACTGCTCGTGTAAGAACTGTGCTCGTATGTATCAACGTCATGTATGTCAGGCTAAGTAGCGACATAAATATATCAGCCGCGCTGACATGCATAATATATCCCTCGCAGTAGGAGCGACACACCCGACTATATAGCTCTTTTCCGGTCTTACCCAACACACATATTGAGCAAAGGTCATCGGCTATACTTTTGATTCATCGATCGCCAGGTGAAAAATCCACGGAATCTTAATGAATGCGCGCGTCTGGAGAGGAGCAGCCGGTCATTATGGAAACTTCAGTGCCTGCTGCTTTTAGCTCGTTTTATTATACCTTCCCGCGCTCGAGCTACTAGATACAATTTGTAATTGATGGCTGCGCCTCTATAACCCATGCGTCAAGATCAAATGAAACTTGAGATTGATTTTCAGCCGTATATGCTGCAGCAAGTACACACGCGAGAAGAAAAATCGCTATACAAGCCTATACATATACATATCCGCATCGCAAGCCAGTAGGCATACACTCGTCAATATTCTTTGCTACAGTCCACGAGACTCAGACAAGCGTCCGCATTAGTAAGGCAGATAAATCTCTGGAGCTTCGGGACGACAGTTTCACGGCCAGGCGTATTTCAGCCCCGCGACAAAGAAATCGGTCAGCCGCGCGGCTTTCGAAAAAAATCTTCTTGATTAGTAAAACAGAAATGTACTACTTGGGACAATGAGGGGCAGAAAGGCCAGCGAAAGAGAGATTGTGGCCGTCGAGGAAAATCGTACTCCAGACCGTTTTCTCGCGAGAGGCTCATTTGAATGACAGCGCGCGGCGGAAGAGTTCACTCGTATACGTATAGCCGAGCCGCAGCGGTACCTGTCGCGGGCTACAACGCGTACACATGAAATCCGCCGCGTGAAACTCAAGCAACTTCATCCGCGCTGACGTGCAATAATATCGACCGCATGAAAGGATAAACGCCGAGATTGACTTGTCTGATGACTAAGACGGCCTAAAAATGCCCCTCGAGCAAATTGAATATTCGCACAAAATATCAGGGAAATAAAATAAAAGTTGGAACAATAATTTACAGCAATCGTAAAAGCGCGGGTAAAAGGTGCTGCATGCCGCGTATGTACATCTGACACGGCAGCCGCGGAAAATAACAGTATATTAGCGGCTCCGATGGCGGGGGGAGCAGCTTCGCAGGGGGGGAAAACCGAGAGCGAGCGGTTATAAGGCGAGCCGGTATCCTGGCCATTCTCAGTTTGTTATGAATTTCACGAGGCCGTTGGACGCCCTGCAGAGAACTGTGGCGAGCTCCTCGCCGCCGCCGCTGTCCTCCTCATCATGCTTCGACAGAGTGTAATGATCGAGCTTCAGTGTGTTCTGTGCTTATACGTCTCGCCCTCGAGCTCTCGCCGTAAATAACCCAGTGCGAATTCGCCTTTCTGTGTTGCAGCTTCTGCGCGGCCTCCTCCTCGTGCTCCTGCTCTTCGCTCCCGACTCCGAGGGCATATTCTTTCAGTTGTAAGTTCACCTATATATATATATAATTCACCACTATATATAGTACAGCGAATCAGCGGGACACAATATGCGCGCAATAACCGCGCGCCGCGCGCTCTCGATAATTGACTGGGAATTATGTTCCCTGGTAGCGCGGATTATATAAATTATTTGTTCTACAACGCGCGAGGGAGATTTTGTTGCCGCTAATGGGGAATTAATTTTCGAACAGCCTGCCGGCTCTGACCGCCCGCTGGTTTACCACGCCATTTATCGACGGATTAAATCACGCAACTCGCTAAGTGAGGCTGACTGTGTGGGCGAGAGGGAGAGAGGAAAAGCGCCATCCACTAATCCCCCGGAATACACGCGCGCCAGGCAGATTGCACGCTGCGCGGCGCAACTCGCGTTATACCTGGACTCGCCTTATGCAACGCTTGTACATTGTTGCTCTTTCCGATAGAGCCATTTTCCTTACGCGCGGGTTTAATCTGCTACTTGAATATTGCAACTGAGCACGCGACATTTTTTAAAAGGACGTGCAAGAGCTTACACAGTGTCTGCTGTTCGAGTATTTGTATATAACGAAATGCGTGCATGGTTGATTATTTGACAAACAAGAGCGATTTATCTTGAAGCCCGAAGAGAGCGGTGATGAACTTCCTCGAATCGTTGGGCGGCAAGAAGCAGCCAGCGCCGATTCATCACATCCACAGGCACTACTATCCGGTCCCGTTGCCCGTGCTCCTGCCCAAGCCGGCTCCGCCGCCAAAGATCGAGATCGACTTGACGTCGCTGCACAGGTACGACATTCGCGCATTCGTCGAAAGTACACGTATTATATATTTACGGTGGGGTGGCGACATTTTCAGCGGCCACGACTCGCTGCGTTCGCTCGGCTGGTCGAGCCAGGATTACGGGAAAATCTACGAGCCTGAAATCGTCGTACCCTCGGAGGCGCCCTGGGTCTCGCCGCTTCCCGAAGCCTGGCCCGACACCACCGGCCGGAAGTCTTGGGGCTGGGAGAACAACGAGATCCTCGGTGAGTCATGGCTGTTTATACCTACTTTTTGGCTAACGCTACTTTTCGGCTGCTTATTTTGTCGGCGATGGAAGTGAAAGCTGGAGGAAAACTTTGATCGGATCCGCGCGGCCCGTAAACGCGCGTACCAAAGTAACGCTATAATGGATAATGGTGTGTAATGTCTCTGCATCACGCCGCAAAATTATCAGCCCGAAAGCCAATTAGCCTATATACACACACACACACACACACACACATGTGTATATATTATTTAGCGATTATATGCATCGAAAAACCAAAGCAACATGTTCAAGTTCTCTCTCTCTTACGTGTGTCCGTTGTTTTCGCTAGAGAAGGATCACGCTTATAAAGAGGCTAAACCTCCGGGCATTTTACTTCAGGTTCCATTGCGCCAGCAAATTGTCTTATATCAACCGCCAGCCAAAGACAACAAGTCCACTTTGTTATCAACCTTGCTTAAGAAGATAAGGCGCATCAACGACGCGCTCTTCCATCCGGAGGAGGAAGACTGTCCCCAGCCGCACGACAACAAGCCTCACATCACCAACTCCTTGACTTACTCGACGTCGTGAATCGTTGACTTTGTTTTTATTTTAATAATTCATGTCATGTAGATTAATTTACTTATTAATTTACCATTCGATCGTACGCACGCACTTCTTTCTTCAGTGAATAAACCATTAATTACGTTACACTATCGATCAGCCACGAGCTTTTCGTATAATAATACTCTTCTAAAAATCCACAAGCACATGCCACAGCATTAGCATTGAAAAAGCAAACGTCGAAAGAATCGGCAGCAGCAGCAGCAGCAGCAGCGAGAGAGATAATTTGCATAGAGTCGCGTCAATTGCGCCGGTGTAGAACGTCACGTTCGCCATAGTCGCGCATATAATTGCAGCGAGTGAGACGCTTTCTATTACACGTATACACAAGCGCGCGTGTCAAACTGACCTCGAAAGTGTATGCGCACGCACGCGACCATGTGCGCAGTATAGAGAGAGAGTGAGAGAGAGAGAGAGAGAGAGAGAGAGAGAGAGAGAGAGAGAGAGA
>QLSS01000168.1:213558-234632 GCA_024372645.1 Trichomalopsis sarcophagae | reverse complement strand
GAGAGAGAGAGAGAGAGAGAGAGAGAGAGAGAGAGAGAGAGAGAGAACCGGCTCCGGCTTTCTCCGAAACGTATACACACATCCTCTGCAAATGCCGCGCATAGCTCCGCTATTTATGCAGAAGGATCGAGAGAGGCTCTTGATTAACGCCGCGCTCGACTTATTCGCCCGTTATTAGTTCTCCGAAGAACGGACGAAAAGAGCTATTGGCGCGAATTACGCGCGAAACCGCAGTCGCATACGCGTATTATGTGCAGAGGCGCGGGCGACATAAATACGCCGAACGCGCGCGCATGGTTATTTAAGGGGCTATTACATATTTTTATGGAGCGGATGACGCATTGCCCCGGCACGTCTGCGCGCAAAAGTGTACACGAGCGCGGCGGGGGCAATTCCCCGGAAACAGCTTTATAAAGCAGACGCTCGTATCCTTACCGCGATTTCTTCTTCCGCCCGGAAAACCCGAGAGCTATACTACTTCTCCTTATACACATCGAGCTTGACAAAAAAGAAAATTTATTCACGCCTCTGTAATCTCGACGTACTATACGATTGTTAATTTGTCAGACTAGCTTCGGAGAAAGTCGAATGCCGAAATTCCGCGCGATTTCGCGCGCCGCGCAGCGCATCAGCAGAGACGAGCTCGTTAAAATTGGAGACGCAATTGACAGTGATTGTGACGAGGAGGCACACTCGGCTTGCGCGCTCGCCGGTAATTGACAAGACAGCCCGTTGTACTCCCCTCTCTTCCCCTTTTTCCCGCATCTCCATTTTTCCTTGGAAGATCCGCGAGTACTCGAGAACACGTGCGCGACTCCCCCTCAGTATACTCTTCGCGACAGACGCTCGAACGAGCTTCGTTTGGTCGCGATTTTTTCTGCGGACCGTAAAAATTGTGGTTCAACGTATGGTAAACATGTATATAGGATGTAGCTGCGGAGCGACCGGAACCACAAGCGACGACTCGTCTCGTAAAAATCTAGGTATTCACGGACGAGTAAGTCCGCGGTATATCGAGTCTCCGGCGCGGAAAAAATCGGCGAAATCGATATCGCGAGAGCGAAAGAGCAGTCGAATTTCGGTGAAAACGAGCATGAACAAGTGCGTGCGCGAGTAAGTATGGCCCGAGAGCCGAGGACAATTCGACGGGGAGACGCAGAGATGAGGTTTACCGCAGACGCCCGCGCGAGTAGTAAAAGGAGCTCGTTCCAAGTGTGCGGATATCCAAGCCCTATACTCCTTTTGTTCGATCGCGCTGCGGCTACGCGTTTGCACACATCGATCTCGAAACTCCTCTTTTACAGAGCTGTAAAAATGTTTTTAATTTCTTCGCGCGCGCCTCGTAAAGTTTCGGCTCTGCTGTAAATATATGCAGAGACGGAGGAGCGATTTGCATTCCTGCGATCGAGAAGTAGGTATATACGTGCGTACACATTTTACTCTACGCCGAGGACGACGGCGACGCACACGTGCGAGCGAGGCCTGCAGCTTTCAGCTCGTATTTTTTCATGAAAATCGAGTTTACAGACTCGCGCACGCACGCAGCCCGCTTTCTGCGCTTTAGCAGCTTATATCGAGAGAGAGAGAGAGAGAGAGAGAGAATAGTTTTGGCGGACACGTTTTTCGTTAATTCGAGGCACTCTCTACTTTTGCGCTTGTTTCAAACAGCGGATTTATATACATCGAAACTCTATTGTAAATACGCACAATTGCACATTCGTACGTATATATGTGTATATATAATATATAAATGGAAAATAAAGCTTCATTCCTGGCTGCTGAAATTTTAATCCTTTCAGCAATTTATACACAGGAGTTCCGTTAATTGTTATTATTGTTATACGCGCGTGTATAAATACATAAACGCGAAAGTTATTTTATTTTAAGCGCCTGCTCGCGCGCGGATCGTCGAATATTCGTCGACGCATGCGCATTCATTATGTATAGGTACAAATATCTCATTCAATTTGCGGATCGCGCATAAATAAATGCCTCGATTTAATAAAAGCAGAGAGGGGGAATGGGAGGATGACGCATTAATAATCGTTATTAAAATATAACCGAGAGGAAAGGCTGCATTGTTTTTACACTTCTGTTGGAGTTCGAATCGCGCCGCCGACGCCATAATCAGATCCATACAACGCTCCGAATAATCTCTTCGCTAATTCTATATTTATATATAATGGCACGGAAATTCTAGTTTTACCTCGCTCTTGATCCTCGAGTCACTCACACACCTGCATCACACATCCTTATGTATACCTATATACCATATATAGATCCTTTTCGTTTCCCCTTGCGCGCTAACCCTCCCGCGCATGTCCGGCCTTTTTCATTTCGTTATTTTCATTCGGATTTTCATTTTATTCCCGCGAGCTCATGTTTTATGCACTGGCGTATCTGATTTTCTGCGCGCAGAGTGCAGTGTGTGTATATCTCTCTCTTTCTCTCTTTTATATGCGCGCGAGCACACTGCACATTGCGCGCTGTCCGAGCAGAACCGCCAAGCGGATAAATTATCAAAAATTCGATTTCTTTCTCATTTTAGCGCGCGACGCGCCTGATGAACGCGCGCATAGGTGTTTCTCTTTTCAAACGTTCGGACCGATCCATATAGCAATTCCACGTATATTTCCAATCGATAAAGCGCGCGTTGGGAACGATTCGACTGCTTGCTGTATCGCCTCGACGACCAGATCAGAGCTGTGTAGCTGTTGCCAGAAATAATTAAAAAAAAAAATCACGGGATGAAAGAGAATCGACGTGCGCCCGCTTTAAGAGCCTGACGCGAGAAGCGCTTGCGTGTACACTTGTATAGAGAAAGAGAGAGAGAGAGAGAGGCGCAAGTAGATTGGGCCGAGAGCGCCACGAGCAAAAAGAGAAAATAATCTAATTAATGGGCGCACACACGCGAAGAGGAAATTGGTAAACGTTGTTTTAGGCCTTTATGGCGGCGTTCCGTAAAACAATAAAAGTATACACCTATACACAAGCGCTGTATGTACATGCACTGCGTAAGGAACAAACTCGATTGTCAATCGTCGCGCTTTCTTCGCTTTCAAGTTTTAATAGGCCTAATGCGCCGGTAAAAGCGCTCGCGCGAAAGGTCGCTCGTCGAGCATTAGTCGCTTGGATCCGCGTGTACACGTACGCACACATAGACCGGCTGCAGGTATACGAAGAGGGATTTTGCGGCTTGGAAGAGCAGAGGAAAGTAGATGACTCGGATGTAAGAGGAAATCCGGCCCGGGAAGCAGAGACTGGTAATCCACTTACTACTGGCGGGCGCTCGCGCGGGCCGATATCGAGAGGCAGCAGCGGTAAGCACTGCGGAGCCGACCCCCTCCCCCTATCTCTCTCTCTCTCTCTCTCGCAAGCTCGCGCGTGAACAAGCCTCGTGTTCGCGTATTGACATTGATTAACATGTTGCTCTTTTCCGCATCGTCCTGCGACTTGGTCAAATTCAAAAGCTCGACTTGTGGCCGATCCCCGGCAATGGCGAGCGATGACTCAAGCTAAACGGTCGAGAGAGAGAGAGACATAAAATGTTCTTTCCCTTTCTCTGTTCTTCTTTCCTTCTCTCTATACCAGCCCCGTGTTGTAATTGGAGTTTGGTATCGATTGCCGCGCACCGATTCGCCGCAATCACTCGAGCACACGATACACGGCTAGGAGAGATTAAAAAGCTGCGTAGTGCATAGCCGCAGCGGTATAATGCAGACAGCGAAGGTTAGCGCGTTAAATTGCTTTGTAAAGCGAGAGAGAACGCGGGGAATTACGAGCTCGGAGGCTGCAGTGTACACCGAAGGGGTCGACCGCGAGTAGGAAAAAAGCTCGTCGTACACGAAGAGGGGATCCGCAGAGGAAGCTCGGAAAGAGAGAAAGAAAGAAGGTATAGGAAGGAAGCTTTTATTGTCGGGCAGACGCGTCCCAAAAGTAATATTGTCTAATGCGTCGCGCGCGTCCACACACAGACGAGACATGCGAGTCGCTTCGTCAAATGAAAAAAGCAGTCATTATATTCGGCGCGAAATTCAAAAGTGCCTTGCGGGAACGCGCGACGCGAATTAATTACTCCCGCGACTTTTCCGCTGCTGCCATTTTGTATCGACCAATGTTTTTTTTCTTTTTAATTACGGATTGATGCGCAGCTCACCTGATTAAAGTAACGCACGCGCGCGCGCGCGTGTTTTATACACGCAGAATGAGAGCGAGGGGGCTACACACACGTCAATGGGTATAATGTTTGCATAAAAAAATATCCGCATCAGGTGTGCAGCACAGCAGAGCGAGCTTTTCGAAAGAAGCTTCAGAGTGCTGCTGCACTACTTATCGTGCGCCGGCGGGAGCTTTTCATTCGGCGAATAGCGTCGAGCCGCCAAGCGAGAAAGAGGGTTAGCACTGGGCTGGTATTGGAAATTGCGGTTTATTTCACAGCATTCCTCAAACGCAGAACATAGTCCTCCCTCTTTCGAATTCGCTCTCGCCTCTTCATTCAAACGGGCCGAGGCGGCGTTGGCGTCCCTTTAGCGATAAGCACGCGATAGCCCCGGCCTCCCCCACAGGTGTCATTAGCGCGATTGCTTCCATCGGCGAGAGCTCACTTTGATTCTTATCCGCGTCTCTTTCTCCTTCAGACTAGCTCTCCTGGCATACACATTGCGCAGCGAGCAGAGCCGCATTACTTATGCACACACGTGAGATCGATTCGGCATGTGTCGTCGTGCACGAGAGAGCGATTCGTTTCTCCCCCCTGCGCGTATACATATAGCATCGACGGCTCGTTTGGGACTGAAAAATTCCCGGCATATTTCTCGACGTTTTTCATTTTGATTCGCGCGAGCACGTGTGCGGGGAATTTTAATAAAGCTAAAATATTCGAAAAAAAAACTGTCGCGCGCCTGTGTCTGCGATGATGCGGAATAATGTTATCGATTAGCATTTTCGGTCCCTCTCCCTCTCTCTCTATCGTGAATACGCGTATACCTATATAGTCCATCGGCGTTTGTGCACTGCACGCGGAGCAAATTGAGCGTAGTGTACAGCGGTTCGCGGGGGGTACAGGGAGCCCGAGCCGAGCTACTGGTTCGATCGATTTGACACGCGAGTATAAGCACACACAGGCAGACGTACACAGACAGGCACGGCGTATCAAAGCTCGATCTGCAATCGAAGCACCCGAGCGCTGAATTGGAGTCCGCGAATTGAAAACAAATGAAAAAGCTTGAGCTGCGATCGCCGCGGCGCGCTCGCGGGGCTTCGCACTTTGATTGGAGCGCGCAAGCTCTCTCGCAATCTCCAGAGTCTACATAACCGAAACGTATCCCTGCAGTATCCGTGTGTATCTGTGTACAGTGCGTTGACGAGGAGATTCGCGAGATAATTAATTGCGCCTAATTTTCCAGCCAAGAGTCTCTCGGGAAGCGAAGTTGGATAGGGCCGAATTGAGTAAATAAAATAGCCGGAGCTGAGAGAGTCGTGGCGGAGTGGGACGCGCGGGACGAGGTAAAAGAGTAATGCATTAGAGAGCATTCGGTAAAGCTGGTGTGCGGGCCAGGCGACGATCCATTAGCGCCGCGGGGCTGGTGTGGCGGCGGCGACGACGACGCTCCGCGCGAGTCTACTGCCCTCTCTCTCTTGGATCCGGGATTGCAGGGCTACTATCGCTGCCCGGTAATATCTTGTTGTCCTTATGGCTGATCTCTTGAAAGCTCCGTCGCATTAGCCGACGCGCGGGGTATTTAAACACCGCAAGCCCCTGCTCTCCTTTCCACTAACGTTATATTACCTTCCTCTCGTACTTTTTTCTCTCTCTCTATCTCTCGATTCCACTCTGCTCCTCTTCGCCTCCCCCCCCCCCTTTCACTTCACCACGCTAATGTGTATGAATAATGGAAATACGATGTTTCGCGCAGTTCCGAGATTAATCATCGGCTCGCTCATTTTATATTTTCGCGCAAATCTCGCAATAATACAGCGCATTGCCTTATCAAATTTTACACCTCGGCTCGACGTAAAAGAGAAAAAAATCGGCTCTACGTACATCCATCGCGGAGTCATACGCGCGGGCTTCGACTCTATCAGAGACCATCGTGCAAAAATAAATTCCAGGACAGTGCAGAGAGAGAGAGAGAGAGAGCTCGAAACTACTGTACTCATCGGACGTCCATCGCGTTACTTTTTCGCACGCGCGCGTATCAGCTCCTCGCGGCTTTTTTTCCGAAGCCGGGCGCGCCGCGTGTTTGCACGCACTCGTTAGGGGTCGTCCTCGTCGTCGTCGTCGCGGACGTCGGTGCGGCATTTTTTTTTCGGCCGTCCGAGAGCGGAAGCTCTGAAAGCATCGGCTGAAAACAGAGAAATGCATTGTCGAGTTATAACGCGCGCGGCGCGGCCTGCCCCGGGCATAAAACATCGCAAATACGCCCCAATCCGCGCCCTGCAGCAGCGCATCCGGCTGAGTATGACGCCCGCGCTGCATATGTACGTATATGTACACGCATATACGTGCGCAGAGCTACTCCTCGCGCGGCGGAGAATAAACGAGCGCGCTTCGCTAATGGTCCGCCGACGTCCCGAGCTACACTTAATTAATCCCGACACCCGGTGTGGCGAGGCTATTACCCATTACTCGCCGCAGCTAGCCATAAATCGCCTCATTTCTCTCTCTCTCTCTCTCTCTCTCTCTCTCTCCCTCCCTCCAAGATCGTCGCCGCTGCGGCGTATAGTCCATCTCGATTTTTACGGGCGTACACGCATGATCCGATTTTTCTTTTTTCTTCTCTCTCCCTCTCGTTCGACTGCATCAGCTGCAGCTCCGCTTTTTCGGCCAATTAGGGGCCAGAGATGAATGGGCAGGCGCGCGAGCTTCGAGAAAATCGAAGAAGAATCCTATGCGCGAGTGCGCGTATTTTGAGAGAAAGGGAAAGGTTTCTGCAGTCGCCGCCGCATTAGAATGCTGCCCTGCCAATTTGGGCCCGGCATTATGTGGCGGTGTGTGTGTGTGTGTGTGCAGTTAATTAAAAACGAGAGAGCAGCGGGGGACACGTCAATCTTATTTGGCGGTCGCCACAAGAAAGTGAAAGCGAAGAATCGGAAGAGGGAAAAAAAGCGTTATATATAGCTATATAAGAATATATGTATATCCCAATGCGTATATATAGATTGCTTGCCTTAGTTGTCGACATTTAATCAAGTCCAGCTCCTGTACTTTGTGCTGCTGCCGATTTGACTTTGGCGATATTTCTAAAATTGTCCCGTTTAAAAACTTTCACTTTCCGGAAGGAACTTTCTTTATCTGTAATTTCACTCGACGCAGTCGATCCGGTCGTCGGGGAAAGGAAAACTTATTTTCTCGCTGAGAGTAAATTATCGGTGAGATACATAAGAAATAAAAGTTTATGCAGGTATGCGTGCAGAGGGCATTAAATTATCGACTGCACTTGTGTAAAATCGAATCAATCGAAACGAAATAACGCGATATAACGTGTACTGAAAATTGGAAGTTGCGTTAATTGCAGAGTTTACGAGGAGGTAAATATTTAATCGAGCGTATAACGAGAGCGCGAGAATTTCTCGAAGAGTCTGCGCTGAATCATTCGCGAAGCGAGCGGATGCATTTTAATTGGCCCGATTACGAAGGTGCCTTTATTATGGATACTATAGGTTCTCGGGAAAATACAGTAAAGTTATCATAGCTTCGAATGCAGTAGAAGAGAGGAAAGAATGCAAACGATTAACGCAATACAAGAGTCGGCGAGTACAGGAGTGCGAGCTGTAGCTCCGGAAGAATTTTGATTGGCTCGCAAAAAAGCCGCCCCTCGCGTATACACACCGGTGCGATACGATCGCGAGTCTCCTCTCTCCGCGGCCACTTCTGCGAAATAGAGAAATTTCGGCTGCGAGGATCGAGATTTCCAGTGATACGAGCGTCTGTGTGTGTGTGTGTGTGTGTGTGTGGGTGTGGGTGACGGACGGAAAGGTCCGGGGGGAAAGGGAGGCAGAGGAATAAGAGCGACGCGATGCAAAGTTACGACACTTTAATTGGACATGCATGTCTGGCCGAGCGCTGTACTTTGGCCGGCGCTAATTAGCGTCGCCTACTCTCCTCGTTTCCTTCCCGCTTTTTATCTCTCTTTCGTCTCCGCGCGCGTCCCTCTCTCTCTCTCTCTCTTCTCTGCACCGTGTGTGCCCGCACGGACACACGCTCCTGTATCCCTGCAGCGCGTTTTCCAGCGCTCCGCAACGCCGACTAGCTGGTGAATGAGTAAAAACGATGGAATTCTTTCCGCTTAATTTAGCGGTGGACGACACGTCGCTCTAGTTTTTCGTCCGGCTCTTTTAGCTTTTTCTCCGAAACGCGACAGTCATCCTCGGCTGCGGCGTTTGCATTATTTCAAGGCGATATCGCGGTTGACTTACATCGTTAAAGAATCGCACTGGGTTATAGATATAGAGAGAGAGAGAGAGAGAAAGAGAGTACTCTCTCCCTCATCGGGCTAACAGGACGTTATATAATAAATCGGTCTCGTTAGCGAGAAACTTTGTTTTTGCCGAGGGACTGCTCATTAGATCACCACGGTGCGACGGTAATTAGAAGTTTTAGCCCTCCTCCTGCTCCTCTTTCCCAGCGCGCTCTCCCTCCGCTCTCTGATGCAGCTCGGCCCTTTCCGCTTCGGCGCGGTTTGGCCGTTAACGCGCGCGCGCGCGAGCTCGAGGTAATGATGTTGCCGAGCCAAAAAGTAAAGCCGCGAGATCTGTCTATTGTATGATCGCTTCCGTCTGTAAGTATATATACATAGGCGCAAAGAAGAAGCGGGCATAAGAGTAGCTATCGATGCGGGCCGAAGTAGGAAGCCTGTTAAGGAGAGTTCGATATACCGGCGCACGGCGTATGCGTGAATATATTATAAGCGCACGCGCGTAATCGTGAGCTCAGACGTATGTACGTGTACAGGGGCGCGCGGGCGGGGGGGGGGGGGGGGAGAGGAGGTAAAAGGAGCTTAGGGGTAAAAGCTCCTGTCGGCTGGTCTCCTCCTGGCGCGGAGACGGTGGATGGGTGGGGTCGCTCTTTCTCCACCCCCGCCTTCCGCGCACACACGGACGTGTTGCTGGGTGTACGCGTGTGTGTGTGCGCGCGCGCGCGTCGAGGGTGAAACGCGCAAAAGGAGCTCGGGAGAAAGGGTAGAGTTTGCTAATTACGCGCTCTCTCTCTCTCTCTCTCTCTCTCTCTCTCTCTAATGAATAAGCTCTAATGAACCACTTTCTGTTAATTAAAGGCCGCCTCTATCCCTCTCGAAATCCCGCGCGCCGCCTCTCTCCCTCCCTGCAGCCTCCCTCCTGCTCTTGGCATCTTTTTCCCTCTGCTTTGCTCCATCTCTCTCTCTCTCTCTCTCGCCGCAACGTCGAAAGGAGAGAGTGTATATACATACAGAGGAGGCTTAGCGAAAAGAGCTCAAATGGAGGATTGCCCCCTGTGCATGCGTGTACGTATTCACTCTCTCTCTCTCATACGTTTACACGTATACACACACACACACACACACGAAGAGGGCCGCCCGCTTCTTAACCCTTTGCTCGCCGATGCCATTCATTCTAAGAGCGACTGCGGCCACTCGCCTGTGCACGAGAGCGGAATTCACCCCCCGATGCATCTTCTTTATATACACGTCGGGTGTACCTATACACACCTATACAGCGGCCGACTGACGTAGCTTCGAATCGCTGAATGTGCCCGTGTGTATACTTGTTGAATTGGCCTTTTTTCCGCTTCCTCTTCCGGCTCAGAATTCGATCTTCTCTCCAGCGACGCCAATTATCGGGGCTTTCTTTGACACTCGATACACGTGCAATTTGCGCGGCATTATGAATATACAGGTATCCGCAGTAAAGGCGACGAGACACTGAGAGCCTATACACGCGAAAACGATAGGCTCACGAGACGAAGCGCTTCGCGTATAAACGGATTCTCGATCGAGCGCGAGCACTTTTCATCTTCGATGTGCACACCTATTCGCGGCCTTATAAATAACTTTTTCACCGTTCTCAGAATTGAAAATCAGAAATAAACAGAGTCCAATTACACGCGGTTAATGGATCGAGTCGCGCGAGAGAGAGAAAGACATGAAAAAAAAAAAAAAAAAAAAGAAATAAGAGAAGGAAAAACGTCGTCGCTACTTAGCTATATATTTCATTATTACAAGCAGAGCTAATTCCAGGCCAATTATGCGATCGCAGCGCGAGCCAAGCGGAGGGAAGAAAGAGCGATATCTGCATTTCTCTCCTTTATCTCCTTTACTGCTTATTCGGACCAGCGGCAACTCGCGCTATTTCAAGCGCGGTTAATGTATTCCGCTATTGTTATTCCTGCTCCCTCCTCTCCTCTCTCTCTCTCTCTCTCTCTCTCTCTCTCTCTCGGCACTCATTAGAGAATCCGTTTGCAACGGCCCGTTTTTAAATGCTTTATATTTACAATTCAATTTGCTTTATAACCTCGACTCATCTCGTTGCGCGAGCCACTCTCCCTCCTTGCTGCCCTTTAAGCGCGCGTAGGCGTTTCGAGGAATCCCACGTAGAAAAGACACTCGATTATTCAATTTGTTTTTATTCACTAAGTAGCGCGAACGCATATAACGCGCAGTGGGCAAAGGGATGAGACGAGAGGAGCCGCATCAGGAGAGTGCCGGATGGCAGCGGAAGAGAAAGAGGGATAGAGGGGGAGAGAGCACATAATCCGCTGATGGACGCATTTACTGATTACCCAAACCCCTGCTGCTAGCGAGTATACGCGTAGTCTGCCCTCTGCCACTCAGGCTGAGCTTTCGCTTATATTTCTTACACCGGCGCGTATATAGTGTCCCCGTAGAGCTAACTCACTCGCTCGCTTGCTCCGGATAAATCGTCCCGGGGATTATCGCGCTTTAATTGTATTATCAAGCCATTTAACCCTTTTAGCCAATGAGAGGGCCAATTTGCCGTTAAATAATTCATTTTCATCGTCGCGCGAGACATCGGCTTCGATTTAGCCGATTTATTTGTCGTTTGAAAAATAGCTTGACTTCGAGTCGCTCTCCTGAGAATCCCTGAATGCTAAGTATATCCTCCGTGTGATCGGAAACGCATACGCGTATATAGGTGAGTTCCACAACTGTATAAGTCGGAGGCGGATCATTAGAGCGCGTAAACGCGCAAGCTTTGAAAGAGGCGAAAGCAAGCCGTTCCCCCTTTGTTCTCTCGGGGATGTTGACTGCAGAGAAAACAAGCTGTCGTGCGAGGCAGAAGAAAGAAGGTGGCGGTAGCAACACGCTCTCTCTCTCTCTCTCTCTCTCTCTCTCTCTCTCGGGGGAGGTGCGGAGACAAGGAACGCGCTAATTGTAGCAGTAATTACATAAAGCAGCTGAAACGAGCGAGAGAGAGCTGGAGAAATAGAGACTCATAAGACGCACTAATTATCTCGCGAATAAAATCTCATTAAAGCTCCGAGAGACGGCGGAATCTAGCTTCTGCCAGAGACGTTCCCTCTCCCGCGCAGCCTTTCTTCGTCCTATCCCCGCCGCAGCGCCATATACGCTTGTCATTCTGTAATTTATACGCCTCGCGGATTTCTCGTTAAATCTGACCTTGGAATTCTCGCCGGCCGGGAAGTAATCAGCCGATAATGACGTTGGAAATTGTCACTCTCATTCTCTCCTCTCCGCTCTCTCGTTATATCGAAATCGCCCCCGCTCCCGATCGTTATCCCCTTCTGCCTGGTAAATTATTCCCGGGACGGCATCGACACCGGCGGCGACGCGCGACGCGGACGAGATAAAAAGAGCTCGCGATGTGCGCCGAATGCTGGAAAAGGAACAATGATTTTATTTCTTATTAAGTCATATACGAGCCGTCAGGCGCGCTGGACGGGCCGGCGGAGCCTGACTGACGTTTATTGAATCAGCCGTAGATTTGAGTCTGCAGAGAGAGACAGAGAGAGAGAGGGGGGGGGGTCTGCGATTGGCGCTTTGCCAGTGCATTACTCGCAGCTCGCGACAGCGTCCGAAACTGCTGGTTTATTTGACTCCGGGACCGATTTTCGCAGATCTCGGGGTGTAACAATGACGAAAATAAAGTATGCTATATTATTTATCGTCTAGGAGCGATGTAAATATTCTAGTGCATATCTCAGCTCTTGCGGATAATTTCCAATGAAACTCCTCGATTTATCGGCTTCTAATAATTCGTCTCCGCGCGGAGTTAACCATTCTCTGCCAAACGTAATTTGCCCACGTATCGGAATATCGGCGAATTAACAAAGCGCGCATTTATCTGTCCGATGGGTACAGACATTAAGAACAAGGCGATATACACATATCGCACGTGTATACACGGAGTAGCTCGAGATAGTCGGCCGAAATAAAAAGCGCCGGCGTCGCATCGGCCGAATGCAAATGTAGCGCGGCTTAAATATTCATGCCGCGCGGCGGCGGTGTCCTAAAACGTGCGGCCGCGCTCGCTTAAAACGCCGCTGTTTACTGCAGCATACGGCTCAACTGCAGCCGCCGCGATATGTCGTCTTGGCGTCTTTTTCGCCTCTTTATAGCTACGTACACGCTGCTTCGTATAAACAAGCTCTCGAGCATCCTGTTAAACTTTTATTTTTTCACGCGGCCCAATCTGCAACTCCCTCGCGTTCGCGGCGGGCTATTATCTCGTTCTCTGCAAATACGTGGCTTGTGCGCCGACTGTGTAAGCACACCGGCGCTTTTGAAGAAAGGGACGATCTTAAGTGCGCGCGCATACACGCTGGGCTGCGTGTAATAGTTCGAAAACGCCGGCGAGAGGATGACGGTATACGCGTATCCCGGGCTAAGCTCGACTGTACGTCGAGGGCGACTGCTAGGGGGGGAAGGTTTGTTAGCGTCGGACATAACTTTCATTAATTGGAGAGGACTCCGCGGCGTCGGCGGCTCCGTAATTAATCTTACGCTCTAATGAGTGTCAATTGGCAGGAACTGCCAATTAACGTACCGCTGCCAGCTTATGTAGCCGAGTAGAGCCCGCTCGCGAAGGAGAGAGAGAGAGAGAGAGAGAGAGAAAGAAAGAGTTAAGGAGGCGGCAACACTTTTTCCCTCTGCGGCATAACGTATATCGCGTAAATACTCCGCGCGCGAATACGAGGCCTGTCGCGGCGACCTATCTTTGACACAATTACGCCGGCGGATTTCCTTGCGTTTTTTTTTTTTTTGCAATTTTAATTGAAACGAAAGAAAGAATGAAAATACAGTGCCAGACTGCGCGCGAGTTCGGACAAAAGGAGTCGCTGCTTTTGATTATCCAGCCGTCCTCGTTGTCGTCGTCGTCGTCATCGCGCATATAATGACACAGTTTAATTTTCCTCGGCGACTTTTGCGCGCGTCGATTCTAAAAATAATGAGACACTCGAAAGCTCGGGCCCGTTAAACGCGCGTGCGTTGTATGGATGTTACAGGTGGAGACGTACAGGTGAATCAAGCGCGCCGTCGCGAGTTATATTTGTTTTCTCGAGTCGAGAGAGAAAAGCGTTTTCGCCCACTTTCTCGGGATTATATTATCGCGCGGGAGCAACGCAGCTGTAAGAAGCGTCATGTTTTTTTCAAAAACAGTTCACACGTACGATACACACACTCGTTCGAGTATGACTGCATAAACTCGCGAGGGTGACATCGCGGCCCGGCGCCGCAACTTGGACTTTTCGCTCGTAAATGCTGCGGCACGTGCATTATACCCTGGCTGCAGATCGTGACGTAAGGTAAAAGTCTCGCTGCTCTGTGGCTATATTTTTCAGGCCTCTCTCGCGTATACGGCTTTTACTGCCGCCGCCGCCGCGTCCTTTCCTTATAAATTAAATAAGCCCGTTTATGTGTGCGACTCCGAGCTCTGCGAGGCGAAATTGGCCGACTCCCTGTATGTACACCCAACGATGTCGTATTCGATAGCCTTATAATCATATACGAACGCGGAGTAACCTCGTCTCTCTATTCTCCGGCTCAGGAGGACGATGAGGAAGTATAAATAATAAATCGGGTGTACACGCGATGCCGCATCGACGATAACAAGCGATAAGCGTAAAAGCGTTGTGGAGGGGGCAGGGAGCATTCTCGTATTACGTTTCGGTATGTCGGGAGTGAGAGAGAGAGAGAGAGAGAGAGAGAGAGAGAGAGAGAGAGAGCGACGCGACAGGTGACGGAGCCGCGTGCGCGGCGTGAGAACGTGAATCTTTTAGCATCTTGGGGCGCTAAGAAACGAGTATAGCTGTAGTGCCAGTACGAGGCGCAACGATGACGCACTGCACGAGAGAAGGAAGAATCGAGGGAGAGAAAGAGAAAGAGAGAGAGAGGGTACTCTCTGGCAGGGGGCAATCTTGCTAATGTAGCCTCGCGGAGCCCTTTCCCGAACCACTATTCCTGCAACTGGCTTTGCCCCGCGCACGTTCGACGATTCCGTATACTGGGACAGTATACGTATATTACGTATATTACATTGTTACTGTTTATTTTGGAGCTTTTAATTTCCCGGCCCGGTGCGGCCAGCTTTGCACCTGCGAAAGCAAAAGACGAAGCTGGTAAAGCACAGCTTTCTCGCTGAATGCGTAAACTTTTTCTTCCCATTCACACCTTTGCGGTCGTTGCTGCACTCGCGTTTGCTAAAAATAGTACATAGTATACTCATTTCGTTGCACCACTTTGAGGGATGTATCCGCAGGAGCGCGCGCTTTTTATCAGGGGCTTTTCTTCAAAGCGTCTCGCAGAGCATCGGCCAAGTCTGCGCTTCCGCGTTGGAATAAAAGCCGGGGGAAATTATAACTCCGGGGGGAAGTTGCGCGCGCGCGCGCGAAATTCAAAACACGCGTTAGAAATAATAGTTGATTACTCGATGAGGGTCTGAAAAGAAAAGGAGAGAATAAAGAGCCGTTCGAACGACGATACTGCGGAATTGTAAGCAGCGGCCGAGGGGGCGGGGTGGCATGGGGAGAGAGAAGGTCGGTAAAGGACGACCGAAGGAAAAGAAGAATATATAGAACTCGCAGTCGGACACGAGGGGAGCGCGCGCGCCAATCAAATATACATGAGTTCATTAAGATGATATTTATTGAATGGCGGATATTGGCATAGGGCCTGCGGTACAATAGCCCCAAAATACCTATTCAATCGCCGATTCCCTCTCGACCCGCATACTCGTGCTATATACACATCAGCACTACGGCGATCGGAGCTTTCGCCGTGATTGCATGAAAGGTCCGCGATAATTAAGACCTTTTACCTGCGCGCGTTAAAATTTTCTTTCGCAAGACGGTATACGCGTCGATCGATTTTCGGAGCGACTCCTGTCCGCCAAGCATTCGGCTATGCAGAGGGGAGAAAAGCTCCGAGTCCGCAAGCTCGTCCCGCGCTCTTTTTCAGCTGCGCTCGCGCACTATCAGCCGTGCCATTTCAATTATCACACTTTTAGCGGGCTTATTTAAATCCTAAGTGCATCTCCCCCCCTTCCCTCTCTCTCTCTCTCTCTGTCTCTCCGCCGCGAAGCGACTCGGCTTTTCTCCCGGCGTAAGCCCGCCTTTCTGCGCGCTCTTCGCTCGCTCGCACGAGAGAGCGACTGCATTTGCATTCGTTTCATTATTTACCCAATCGCCTTGGCGGTTCCCTTGTTTCTACCTTTTGCCACGCACTTAACGTCGCGCCAAAGTATTTTACTTCTATTAGCCCCTCTTTCCCTCCTTCGCTCGTAGCGACAATCTCCGAACGGAATTTTTCTTCGCCGAGCTTTCTCGTCTCGTATACTCGTCGCCCACGACTAGATTCTTTTAAACAACCACTCGCGATGATAAATCGCACACGGCCCCCGAATCCCCGGGCCAATCTCGTTCCTCATCAGCTCTCGATGTAAAAAATAATTAACACGGCTTCGATTATTCTTCCCCCCACACACCGGCTGTATACGTGCAGCTTTGAGCGAAAGCTTCGTCGTCTCGAGAGGTTGGTCGCCGCGGACGATTTGTCAAACGGGCTGTTCTCCCTCTCCCCCCCGTGTATAGCGTGCGACAGAGTCGTTTATACGAGGCATGCACACGTATGATATCGATCTATTCTTAGCCAGCTCGTCGCCTAATCGAATCCGTCTCTCTCGCTCACACAGCCGCGCGTCCGCCGCAGAAGGAGACGTTAGACGTTGCTAGCGCGGGATTCCGGATATCAGGATTAATGGAAAGAGAGTCGGAAGGACTTTGCGGCTACGTACAACGTCGGCTTCTTTGTGCGACGACGTTTGCTTTTTTTCCCCTCAAGCTCGACTTTTCTTCAAAGTGTACGGCTGCGAGCTATGAAAAATCGCCTAATTTCCCAAGAGCTTTTTTTACGAGCAGCTTGATGTGTAACTTTAGATCCTATTGCGGGGGGGAGTCATCTGTTTCGTCAGCTATCGAGAGGACGAATAGCCGATGATTTTCATCGCTTCGGATTCAGCAGGAGTATTATCGTATACGCGTTATCAAAGATACATCGTCGGCTGGTTTGAACAGCGTATCAAGTTTAGAATTGTTACGAGAGCTAACGAAGAGGCATGTTTTGAAAAATGTTCAAACCGTCCGCACAATGGCTCAAACCAAAACAGTTTCCTAAAAACGAGCACAAACAGCATACAAATACATACAGCCTAAGAATAACCACTTGGCTTTCTTTCTCGTGATACAGTCAAGACAGATAAATAATTTGTAACTTTTTCCACACGAGCAGGCTGAAGCAAGATCGATGGCGTCGTATTACAATATTTCAATAGGCTAAGTACTTTTCGAGCCAGCAAAGGGGAAAAGCAGGTCGTCGGGGCGTGTTTCTGACTGGGTGGCCTCTGGTTGGCCACATACCACTGACGATGTGTACCTTGTACACGTACGGTCAAGCGGGGAAACGATTAATAAAGTAATCATGCTCAGCCGGTGGTATCAATCATTTTCCGGTTCGGGGCTCAACTCTGCAAGCGACAGCTTCAGCAGCTACGCCTGCCGTTATATGCTGGTTCACTCGCTCGCTTTCCTCCCTCTTGATTTTACCCCTGCTGTATACCGGAATACGTTTACTTTGATTCGACTGTAAATGTTTATAGCCATCTCGAGCGTCAAGTATTTCATTATACGCGCATTATTCCTTTTCAAAATGTATTTAGAATTTGTAAAACTGCGTCCATCGAAAGCGCTTTCTTTCAAATAACAACCAACGATATTTCCGGTGCTCGCAATAATCCAAACGAGTTCCAATAAGTACACTGCGAGCAAATACAGTTTGTCTTGTGTACATATAAATATGGTTCACTTATGTGATTAAATCTTCGCGGGCCGATCCAATCAATTCGATTGAATTCTCTTTCAGGTAAAAGTGCAGCGGCAGCGTCGGCGGCTGCGTGTGGAGTGCTGCCATTAATACTCTGTACTTTAATAGGTTTAGCCGTCGGAGTGCGCGTACGAGAGCGAGCGAGAGAGAGAGAGAGAGAGGGAGAGAGAAAGCTGGCTTACGCAGCTATATAGACATATTGGTTCTATACCATATTTACAGATTACCCCTGCGATGCGCCAACGCGAAATATTCAATCCAATAAAGTTTAATCCTTGTTGCGAGGTTAGATTTACGCGCAGCGCCTCGACGCGTTCCGGCAACTGTTACCTGTGCTATATATATGGTGACTGGTGGTCGCGGTAGCATATGGACGTGTACTATCTACATCCCACAAACATCGATGTACACTTTTTAATCCAGCTCGGAAATATCCTCCTTTCTCGAGCCCGCACTATGTCACTTTTCCATCCCTATCGCTTTTCGGCTAGGCCTTGCTCTCGAATAACATAAACACTCCACTTACATTTTATCACAAAAAAAAAAAAAAAACATGAGATTATAGTTTATGACATTGATGTTTATTTTTAAAAAAGCTGCAATCCACGTAGCCTGAATCGAAAATACGGTTATCAATATTACGCGCGCAAAACTTGCTTCTAGTACGGATATCAGTATCGAACTGGAATCGAAAGCTACTATTGAAATTGCGGCGGGCAATTATTAAATATTAAATACCTCGACGATGATTATTAAACATTTTTCGAATTCTCGATTTCACATCGACTTTCCAATCGTGCGAAAAAATCCTATGCACCTTAATTTAAAAAAAGCCGAGTGCTTTTATGTATCCAGGGTTATAAAGCTCGCACATCAGAATGAGAAACTGAGCTTCCGGCGCTTTGAAAAGCAGAGGGTAGAACGATAATCGACTCGAAGATACCATTGTATAAACATTGTCGAGGAGGAGCGCTCGGGATAAAAGCGATTGAGTTAAGGTCGTCGGCGCGAAAACGGCGCTAGCTGCGAGATAATTGCAAAGTTGCATATATTCGCGCGCGCGCGCGTGTGTTATAAGCCAGCCGGAGAGAGCTGGGCAGATTGCGTGCGATGGAGCTTTCTCTCGAGGCGCCGGCGCCGTGCGTAGGTATTAGCTTATGCATACACAGGCCGCGTAGGTGCGGCTCGTCCGGGCGTGCGTTTTGGGCCTTTGTGACCCAGAGAACCTAATTAATTCCGCGCTAATGATTTGGCTACCCTGGACTAGTGCGGCCGGTATATAGTCGGGAGGCAGCGTAGAGTCGCGCGCTATAGACTAGTCCGGGACTCGTTCGCCCCGGGCTGTGTTGCCGCGTGTACTCCTCCTTTAAACCTTCCTCCCTCCTGCTCGAGGGTATAGCGAGAATAAGAGGACCGCGCATTTCCACCTCTCGCACCATGCTTCCCGGCAAACGAACTATGTACCTCCCGCGCTTGGATTAGATTCGCTAGTAATTGCAGCTGTACTCGCTTTTTCGAATGGGTAAATATTTTACTCGAATAAGGTAAGAGACACGCATCGTATGCGCTCGGAGCTGTTGCAATTAGCATGCTAATTAATAATGCAAACTCAATGAGCTGCCGCGAGTGTACACACTGCCTGGGCCAGCAGCAGCGCTGCCGCTTTCTGCAGGAGTTTCGCTTGTCGTTCGATAATGCACGCCGCGCGATTACTCGGTCAACCGGATGGGAAACGCCGGCCGATCGATGTAGCCGCGCAGAGCATTATACGTATAACCCTATATTATAGTCTACAATATACGCGCGATTGTCTCTCCCTCCGTTGTATTATGCGTCTTATGCACATAACGTATGCTCGAAAGCTCCGCCGAGGAAGAAGCCGCAAGCTCAATTATTCAGTCCGAAAGTACAGCCGAATTTGGGAAAACATCGACGCCGCACGTCTCCGCGAAAGTTGCGGCTTCTCGTGTATACGCGTCGTGCACCCACGAGAGATGCGTCTCGGGCGCGTATCCATGTTTTTCTAATTACCCCGGCAGCTCGAATGGATTGAATATTTATAGACCGCGAAAAATCGCTATATAGTGTATACTGTATACGTATATAGAGAGCTTGCAGAGTTCGCGGCGGATCCGTTATCAATTAACATTACAAAACGTTGAAAAAAATCTCGCGAATACGATGACGAAGGCACGCTTTCAAGCGCTGCTTGCAAGCGTGCGAAAATATTAAAAAAAAGAATGCTTTTCCCCGGTTATTCGAGAACGACCGCATAAGACTGTTCCCCTGATTCGGAATCCGGTAACCCGTGTGTGTATGTGTCAAAGAGGGGAGAAGCACCAAACGACGCACGAAGCCCGTTTGACGTTTCAATGAAGAGGATGCAGTACAGCGTTTTTCTCGCTTTCTCTCCTCTCGGAACACATCGGTTATGCGCGTCGAATTAAACATATATCAGAAGCGCGCGATTGGGGGATGATAACCGTCGGTATTACACAAAAGCCTTTGGCGCGGGTAAGCGCCGGCGAATCGAATTTTAGCGTCGAGTCAAACAGCGCGAATCATATTCGAATTAATGAAATCCCGTTTAATCCCCCTACGGCTGCAAAGCCCCCGAATGACATCATCGCGCTTCGCACCGGAAAAATCGCCCGTCTGCATATGTTTTTCGCGGAATAATAAAAATGATATTTCAAACGCGCGGTGTATGCAGTATATAAGGGGATCGGAATTAAATTTCGCCGATTGAACTTTCGAGCGCTGCAATATGGCGAGCTTGCGCGCTTTATGATATAATATCAATCCGACAAAGCTGCGCGCTGAATGATTCGCGAGAACTGATCTAAATTAATAGAACGACGTATGGAGTCAGATTTGTCTCTCTCGCTGCACTTGTGCGTCTACGCGCCTACGTGTGTATGCGTGTGTGTATAGGCTCTGTGTACACGCGCACAAAAGGTGCTACAGGCCGAAGCTAACGTACAATAGCTGTGTAATACGGACGGAGTATATTATAGTGTGCTGTATCCAGTGGATTTCGGCTGGCAGACAATGATCTGCTTTAGTCTCGCGCCTAATGGAAGACAAACAGAGCAGCAGCAGCTTCGGCCTTACCTGCAGCCGCTGATTGGCGGATGAACGCGCAGTTCCTCGTGCGGTTACTTACACGCATACGCAGTTGATGTGCCGTGACTTTTTGCACCTCGTCGTCGCGGCTGATTTATTCGTTGCGAAAAAAGTACAAGCCAGAGAGTTCCGCCCCCTCGTCTGCCTCGCTAATTATCGCTCCACGCTGATGCCTGTTGTGCATTTATGGGACGAGAGCTGAGTTCATTTCGAAGAGGGACGAGTATAGTTGCTGCGTACGGCAGAACCGAGACAGGCTCGAGTACGTATAGGACTCGCTAGGAAGTTTGGAGCCCCAAAAGTAAGAGCATATTGTAGAACATTCGGATGCTTGGTCCGCGCGAGCTCTTTTGTGCGGCGAGACCTTGGCGCGCGTTAACGAGTGCGGCGAGCGTCTATCGATACCGATACGGCTGTGCCGCCGCCGTGCAGTTGGTTATTCCAGCATTTTTCCCGGGCTCTCTCTCTCTCTCTCTCTCTACTCTACTCTCTCTCTGTGTGCTGCTCTCCTTTCTCGCTGTTTTTCCCGCCGTTTTTTTACTCTCTCTCTCTCTCTCTCTCTCTCTCTCTCTCTCTCTCTCTCTCTCTCTCTCTCTCTCTCTCTCTCTCTCTCTC
>QLSS01000168.1:200040-213548 GCA_024372645.1 Trichomalopsis sarcophagae | reverse complement strand
CTCTCTCTCTCTCTCTCTCTCTCTCTCTCTCTCTCTCTCTCTCTCTCGTCGATGCGTTAGCCGATGGGTAAAGTTGAGGCGCGCGCGTGTGAACGCGCATCGATATGACGTTATCCAATTAAAAAAGCTGCCTTTGTGCGAGCCGAGCTGTCGCAGCCAGTCACCCCCGGCGCGCGTATACCTATATAGCCATGCAGAGCCGACACACGCGCTCTCCCCCTTTGGCCCAGGCGAGAGCTGTATACATATATATATACATATGCTCCGATCGAAATGTAGACCCCTTCTCGCGCGTAAAAGGCCGCTTCCAATTAGTGCGCGGATCGCCGAGAGCAGCAGCCGAGCAACTTTTGCTGAATTACTCAGCTTAACGTACTTCGCCCACTCGATATATCGCACGAGCCGTCCTCTCTATCTCGCAGCTCTCTCTTTCGCCGATTATATACATAACTGCCGCCGTTATATAACATACCTGAAACTCGCGACGCGCGTTGAATTCGATGCCTCTTCCGGAGACAAGCGAGTTTTCCGCGGCTCTCTGCCACAGCGCCACTCTGTACACGCGTGTTGTTATTTGTAGCCATTAGCGGGGCGTGCGCGTGTTTGCGCGCCCGGCTAATTAGACGAAATCAGCCGGTGCTTTGGTACACGGGACGGCCGCCGAGAGAGAGAGAGAGAGAGAGAGAGAGAGAGTGAAATAGCGCGTAGTAGTAGTCCGAGGAGGCGATTTATGGGCCGAGCCAGCAGCATGCTAGAGCCAATTCCTCGCGCGAGCGAAAAAGCCGCGCGCGCGTGTTCCGACCCCGCGACGCGGGACTCTACGCGCGCTGGACGAGTCCGACTGGTTGCCGGGCGATAGGCGCCCGCTCGTCGAAGACGGTAAAGCGCAAGAGGTATAGATTCGCGGCGAAACAATGCGATTCGGAAGGAGAGCGCAGGTATCGCAGACCTGGCACGAACGGAGCGAGTTCGAGAGTACGCAGAGCGCCGCGGGAGATGCATCGATTGGATTTAATCGAGCGGCAAGTAGGTTAATTAGTATAGAGCTGCGCCGCTATCAAAAGTTCATTTCTGACTAGAGCGAGCTCAGTAAAGCTATAGCCTAGTTGGCGCTCGAGCCAGGGGATCGGAACCGTTGAAGCCCGGTCGAAAGTTTGAGATTTAATAAGCCCTCGCGAATGAGAGGCATGGGTTTATTGCAGCGGCAGCCGAGCTAGAGCGCGAGAGAAAAGACCAAGCTTGGCTTATTATGAACCCAGCGGCCGCTCTATATGCTTGCGTGTATACACGTATACATCTACCCATACGCGCTGATTGCTCGTCGTGTATAAGCCCCTCTCGGCTACATTATTAATAATGGATCCCCGATACGCCCGATTAATTGATCGCTGTAATATACCTAGACGCGCTCGAGTCTTAGATATCAATTTCGCGAGCGAGTAGCTATAGGTATAGACACACGCGAGCGTCCAGGTTTTCCAGCTCGCGCCCACTCATTCATATTGGACTCTCTTTTTTCCGCAGCCCGGCGTGTGCGCAATTCGCTGTGAACAATGCGGCCGCGACGCTGAGCGCGTGTAACGGGTAGCGCCCAGTCCCTCTATATCTGTACATACACCGCAGAGAAACAAAGCTCTGGTATAGAGGAAAACGAGGAGAGTCCGCGCGCGCTGTGCACACACGTCTTTGTGCGTGTATCTATGCGCCCGAAAAATACTGATGGCGACTCTATACCAGCAACCGCCAAAATGCAGCCGAATTGCTTTCAATCACTCCGTCGCGCTCGGCTGCGGCAACTTTCGCCGATATAGCTCGCCCGCAGCAGCTCTAAATAGTTCAGGCGGTTCGCTGTACGCGTCTCTGTACAGCGCTGACCTGCAGGGACGCTTACTAATTCTTCTATATAGAGATGAGTTAAAAATTGGATTTTTTAGATCGGTGAATTTGAAAATCGCCGCCGTTCTATAGATCTACACGTGAGAGAAAAGGGGGGAAATGCAAAGCACCGTTGCGTGTTCCCGAGCCGAGCGGCTGCTCTGCAATTGACTCTGTAATAACGGAGTAATCACCGCGAGGTTACGCCTTCTTCGGACGCTTGACTGCAGACGCGGGGGGGGGGGGGAGAGAAGTAGAAACGCTCTCTCTCCCGGCTCGGTATTTAAGAGCACACGACGTACGGGCGGCTACTAAATTTGAATTCCTAATTTTCCGAGGAGTAAAACACGTGTAATAAGTATAGCCGTCCATCGGCCATTTCCAGCGAAGAACAAAAGTGTCGGGGAGGGAGAGGCGGCTATATAACAGGGGATAAATAGCTAATCCAAGCTAAAAGCTGACAAATATGATCGGTCCTAATGGCTTTCGCACGACGGCCCGCTCGTATAATGGATAACCGGCACACTGCGGGGGCGGGAGACAGTCGGATCGCCGCTGCGGCCGCACGCGAATGAGAGATGAATTAATGAACGCGCCGCTGAGAGAAATCCCTTGTTCGCTCCGATTCGCTGCGCCGCGCGTGTAATCGTGTGTGTGTACACCACTTGCGCTTTCGTCCAGCCGCGCAGCGTTCAGCAGGGATCGAAATGATTTTTTCCCTTTTTGTTTCGCGCACTGCCGTTCTCCGAACTAATCATATCGATCGCGGCGATGAAGACGGCGAATTAATCGGGAGAGAAAAAAAATTGAGTCGTTTGCACAAGGGTCGAGAAGTGTCAAGTATTCCGCGGAGTCATGCCGGCCGATGAAGCTATTCGTTACGCGGCGCGTGTGTACACGGCTGTATATACCTATATGGCGCGGCATAATTGCGCGTTGATAATTATTTCGCGAAGTGAGCCGCTTGATGCGTATGAAAAGTTGCTGCACGGAAAAATTGCCGGCAAGTGACTGGCGAGATGCTCTTATCGCGCTGCTCAAGTTCCAAGCTCGTGCGCGTGATAAATAGCCCTAATACGCGGGCTCGCACGTATGCGCGGGTGGATTATCCTTTGTGTTTCGTCGAACAGAGAGAGGGAGAGTCTCTTTGGAATTCGATCGAGCTGTGCAAAAGGTTGCGCGGGAGTGAGGGAGTATATAGGGGGCACTTAGAGCGGGCGACCGCATCCAAAACTTGGCCATTACGTCTTGGGCTGGCAGAGGATCTCATGCTGAACTTTATCTCTCTCTCTCTCTCTCCCTCTTCGCGCGATCTCTCGACATTTCCATATTCTATAAGGTAGCTCGGTGTGAGCTACTATATGTAGCAATCGTACACAGAGGCCAAACTTCGCTCACCCTGTCTCGAACGTCGAAAGTTTTTTTGCGCGAATCAAAACTCCCGGCCCGTCCGAAAGTAAAACTCGACTCTGTAATTGAAAACGCGCTAATTTTCCGTAACCGTATGCTCGGCGTTTTAGACGCATAGAGAATAAATAACGTTCGGACGATCTCGAGATACGGAGAGAGGGCGAGTGCAAGGGAGCAACGCACTATTCCGTAGACAAATTCAGCAAGTCAGCCGAGCGCGACACGCGACGCCGGATGATTTATGCAAACGACCTTACTGCGCTGCTTTTTCTCTATACGCTTCGAAAAAGAGGAACAATTTATCAGGGAAAAATTCTACCGAATAATGCACGCAGAACAATTACAGCGGTAATCGCGTTTCGCTTTCTCCCGAGAGAGGGGGAGGGGGGGAGACCAAAATAATAAACAAGAGTGAATTAATTAAGCTCTTTACTAGAGCGGAAGCTGAATCCTCTTTCTTTTATAGCGAAATTCAAATTCAAACGCGCGCGCGCGCGCTCGCGTTGGCGAGAAAGAGAGGCAAACGTGGAGGCAAAGCCCGTCTTAATTACGGGGTCTGACGTCTAATTAGAAACAGTCCGCGGGAGCGAGAGGGAGAAAGGGGAAGAGAGAGAGAGAGAGAGAGAGAGAGAGAGAGAGAGAGTTGGCACGGACTGCCAGTCTGTTTGTTCAATTTTCGGGGATTTAGCCGCGGCGATTTCTAATGTATTGCGCCGAGAGCGCGGAGCTTTGTAGCTCTGCTGGTAAAACGCGAGAGCGCGCAAGCAACGACGTTGAATTAATTTGTGATTCAATCCCTGCCGCCGCCCCTCCGGAAAGACCTCGTTCTTTCGCCGATTAATTAACAAAGCCCAGCTACTCTGTCTGTATATATTTACTGCGTATAGAAGTTCAGTCCGCGATATGCGCGGTTCCGCAGTCCGAGTGACCGGTGCGAAGAAATCAGAGTGGATATTACAATTCGAATGCACGACGTGTAAATATATTCGGGAGGGCTCTCGAAAATTTTCGAGAAATTTTTCTAGAGTATGCTGCTCTTTCGATGTAAAAATGTACCTCGGTTTTCATCGTATACGCGCACACGAGTATGGCTGCATATTGCGATTTCCAAAGAAATCAGCGGTGCACGTGTGCTGCTCTGCGCAGATATGTGAGAGGGGAGTATCTCGTACACTTATTCGCCTATATGCTAGGGGCTAATTTACTAATGCGCAATGCCGACGCGCCGATCCCCCTCATCTCTCGTACGTATAGCATACTTTTCTCGCGTCTACCCCGAGCTATTAGACGATTGTGTCTTAAATAAAATATATCCAAGCTTCCGTCGTCGTGGCAAGCTCTTAAAATAATAACAACGATAACAATAATAATAAGGATAGTAATGGAAATTTTCTTATATTAGCCAGACTCCGAAAACCGTCGATGCCAAAATTTGCCTTCATTTCTACAAACAGTTGAAGATTTTTGTAATACGTAAGTATTTGAGAAATAAATAATAAATTATTGTTGAAATGACTGAATAAGGGTTCGAATAAATTGAAAAAGATATCCAGACTGATTATCCAGCCGTCAGCCGCACATCCGGCAGCTTTGGCCGCGTTGCGCAACGTTTTGGATTATGCATTTAGTTGTACATTGTTATCCGCGTAGACCTATACATTGTACTGTTACTGCAACGTGTACGGCAAACTTTGACACGTGGGCACTGCTTGTATATACATTTGCCAAGGCTCTGCCATATATAGGAGAGCTGGAGGGAAACGGCCGCACGAGAGAGGGAAATAGTTAACGTCCGTTTGCGCCTGTGTATTTTGGCGCGTGTACCTGAGCGTATGTGCTCTCGCGTAATGGCTACGCTAATTAGAGGCAGCCACGCGGAATAATTAGAAAATAGACCGAAATGCCCGGAAGCTTTTTCCTTCCTTCTATCTCGCTCTCATACAGGTCATGCGGCGAAGGCGATCTTTCCCCTCGCGATTTCGCCGCGGGACGATCTGAAAAGAAGAAGAGTCGTCCGTCATATAGAGTGACTTCGGTTAGGCACAGCAGCAACTTGTCAGACGTGCGCCTGATGTGCGTACGCGTATATATCGGTGTACCGAACTCTCTACCCCCTTTCAATTTCCATCCCTCGCACGCACGCACGCCAGCGCGGGCTCTCCCCCTCCGTCAGTCCCCCCCCCCTCTCTCTCTCTCGCTCTCTCTCCCGGGATAATTAATTATGTTGTTTTAATTATCCGACAGCTAATTAGGCGCGCAATTATGAAAGGCAAACACAACAAGAAGCTCGAGCGAGCAAGCTCGAGCTATAGGGGCAGAAGAGCTGCTGCTGCAGAGAGAAGAAGGGGGTGAGTGGGCGGAGGGGGGGAGGGGATGCTGACACGAGCTCGACCGCGTAATTGAACTCGCGAGACTGCGCGCGCAAGCGCCTTATTCGCAATGCCATCGACAAGGCGCGCAGCGTTCGCTCTTCGTAAACGATCTTTCCCGACGAGAGAGTTTGCCGCCTCGCCGTCGATAATTAACCGTTCCGCTCGGTCTACTGAAAACTAGGCGCGAGCGCTGCGTAGCCTGTATAGGAGATCCGGTATCTTTCGAGACTGCGCCCGCTATAAAACGATCAAGTTTGGAAAATCACGCTTTACGACTATGATTTAGGGGCTGTTTCCTCTATAGCGTTTTTTTTTCACGTACTTGCAATCCCAGGAATGTCCCTTCGTCGGGCCATTGTTCGCATCCCTCCTACACTCAAGGATTTCGGTTCTCGCATTTCCAAACGATCGGCCACTGCGCGCGGAATAAAAGAGGAGGAAGAAGCTATATAATGCACGGCGCAGAGGTGCGAAAGGAGAGACGAAGTAGGGAGGGATAAACGACGTAGCGCGAGTCGGCGCGCGATAGATAAGTGGAGGACGGGCTGGTGGCGCTGTACGTCACGGCATTATGGCGACGTTAAGTTAAATTAACTGCGGATTAAAGTTAACGAGGAAACGACTTGCTCGCAGCTTGTTGCGCTTCTTCCTTTTACGCCTCGGTTTCGAGAAAGAAAGAGAGATTCTACATCTTCCATATAAGCAGTTTGTTGGTTGCTCGATAAAATTCTAATCGCTATCGCGTGAGGAGGAGGTGTAAATTCCCGAAAATACGCTGACTCACGCACGCTATGGAAGGGCTGAAGGTTAATATCAAGCTCGCCGGAGTCTAGATTACATCCGAAATAATCAGGAGGCTTAATAAACGCGGCTTGGATGGACTCGGATAAGGCGAAATCCGAGGCAGCTCATTTACAAACAAAAGCTCGATCTCTCGGCCGCTAATCGTCGCAAGCGCGCCTCCGTGATTTTTTTCGCCCGTTTCACACGATTATCCTCGTAAAGTCGTCGTTATACTCGCGCGGAGAGAGAGAGAGAGAGAGAGAGTTTAATTCTCTTGCTCGCCTCTCTCTCTCTTCCTTTATTTCCGCGCGCAGACCGCTCCTCTCTCTCTCGCGCGCGCGCAAGCCATTACAATATTAATTATTTGCGTAAAAAACACGGCGTGCTGCCGCGGAGATCTCATCTTTAATTAAATCCGCCAATGGGTCCGAGAGCGAAAGAGAGAGAGAGAGAGAGGGGGGGAGAAGTTGAACCAGCAAAGAGAGCTGCAGGCTATGGTAAGAGGGATTAAAGCCCCGGCGCGTGATGTCGAGTGTGTATAACTGTAACAGCAGATTCGCGTACAACTATATCGGTACAGCCTCTCTCACTGTGGAATGCAAATCAAAGCGGAGAAATAAAAGCAGTCAATGAAGATGCACACCCACGGTTTCCACTACATGCAGCTCTCGTGTCATCGCTCGTTATAAAGCCGAGCTGTTTCCAACTCGCGACTCGACGATCGTTATGGAAGTTGCGCAACTTTTGTTATACATATTACACACCGGCGCCGCAGAGCACGTCCCATTGGTGCTTCTCGATCGGACTTCCATTATTATTTCCCTTCGAGTACCCGTGTATAAGCTATCCGACGACTGTCTGTAATATACTTCGCATGACGATCGAACTATTTACTGGGCGCGAATTGAAAAGTCGAAGGTCAGCCGCTGCACTTTCAACTTTTCGACGTAATTAATTCCCCGCGGGAGTTTAGGCGCGCGCGAGCGCACGGAATGCCATAATTAATTTCCGCGCAGTGAGAGAGAGAGAGAGAGAGAGAGAGAGTCGGAGAAAGGGGGATCCGGAGAGGGTAACAATATGCAGCCCCGATTAGAAACCTCTCGCGGCGCTCTCTCTATCTCTCTCTCTCTCTCTCTCGCTCTCGGCCGTTATACGCGCGCGATTAATTACATTCACTTTACGTCCGCAGTGGTTGAGCAGTTGTTAATTACCTTCGGCCGCGGAAGTTTTGCGCCGGCAAACTCTCATTCTCTCTCTCTCTCTACGCCGGTGTCGATATTGTTCGCTCCGCGCTGTACTCTGCGGAGCTGTCCTTTTCCGGCTTCTCTTCCCGCAGCGGCCCGAGAGAGCGATTCACAATATAATGGATTTCTAATCCGCGCGTACACACTTTGTCACCGAGAGCGGCGTTATACAGGGGTACACGCTCTCTCTTCTATATAGGACGTACAAATAATGAGCGTTTTTTCGAGTCGTTATTTCCCAAACACGATACACGCGCGCGCTTGTGCGTCTCGTTAACGCTGCTGCTGCTGCTGCTGCAACCTTCTCCATCGTTTTCGTCGTTCTTCCACTCGCCCATTCTTCCCTCTCCCCCGAGGGTATACCTGCGAGACTCGTTACATTCGTTCGCTTAATAGCCAGTTATTCGGATTTCGTTCTTCCGTCGTCGCGGCGTAGTTTTGTAATTTTCAGCTGGTCCCCTCAGCCGGACGATACCTCATTAGCCGCGAGCAAGTTCGCTCTCCCTCGCAGCGCAAAAAACGCATTCCTGAGGGATACCGCGCGCGGTATTAACGACGAGCACCGAACACACGCCAATTAATGCCCCCCTTTTCCCCGTTCGAGCTTTCTTATGTAGCAAAGGCTATAGGTAAACAGCCGCTGATTGTTCATCGGCGTTCGACAGGCGCAGATAAGAAAGGCGCTGGTCTATTATATACACTACACGAGTAATCCATCATCGCGAAGGGACGGCAGCGCAGCTGGCAATAATCCGCGGCGATCTATATACAGCGCGCACGAGTTAATTAATATAAAGAGCTGAGCGCAGGCCATACAGATATAGCCTCGTCGTCATCTGCAGTTGTCTCCTCTCGTCCGATAAATAGGTATGTAGCGCGCAGAGGTAAGCGCGCGACCAGTCTCTCTCTCTCTCTCTCTCTCTCTCTCTCTCTCTCTCTCTCTCTCTATCTCTCTCGCTCCGCTCACGCGCCGTATACTCGGCGGAAAGCCCAGTGTTAATTAACGCCGAGTTTCAGGACTGATTTACGTGGCGTCTAATTAGCGGCCCTGACGGCGATGTATGTAGCAAGCATTTTGATTGGCCGCTGACGCTCTCCTCTCTCTCTCTCTCTCTCTCTCTCTATATATATATATATACAATTATACATCCCCGACGATTGCGTGCGACTGTGTGCACCCTATATACAGGATATAAGAATCCTCGAGTATCATTTCCAACACTTACCTCGAACGCGTCCGGCAGATATTTCGGTGCATCATCGACGTTGCCGAACGAGAACGGCTGCCAAATGGCTGCGCTTCGCGCGTCGCTCGCCGATTTATACGCCTGACAATTAGCCGCAGCCGCCTCTCCGGGACTCTCGGCGCGTAGCAATTAAACGCCCGCAGCGGCACTTCTTCCGCCGAAAATTCCACGCGTCAGCTGTGTCCTCTCAGCAACTTTTTCGAAAAAGCCGGAATTCCCTTTCTCGCTGTGTCGTCCCATCGGGCCCGTAAAAGAGAGCTGCGAGGGTCGCGTGTGTAAGCAAGAGATTGACTCGGCGCGGAAGATTGAAGCTATACTGCAATTTGTCGACGCCGTGGAAATGCGGCTGCAGAAAGAAAGAAGGAGAGAAAGAAAGAAGCGTGCGCGCGGCGCTGCAAAGCGGCCAAGCAATCCAATAAAGAACAAAGTACTACTTTTATCGCCCGGCTACAAACGAGCGGAACGGGTTATGCACGCCAATCACCGAACCGGACTGTACACGTGCTTTCTCGCTTGCATCATTTCATTTTTTATATCTTATTTCGTTTCATTAGTCGCACCTTTTTTGCCGCCTCTAATTCGATTGACGAACATTGTATCGTAACCGTCAATCATTGTATCATCCGTCACTCTTTCGGATGTGGTATATGCGGAGGAAGAAAATAAAGAGCAGACACATATATAACACACAGGAACTTTCTAAAAACTTGTATCTTTATTAATTAATAAACGTGTTTGTGTTTGCGTCGTGTATCGCGTTGTATTATTTTACAAGAGCTCGCCGGCGCGGCCCCGAGAGGGGCCTCCCCTTTTCTCTCTTCGACGTGGCGCGTGCTGCTCGGGGCCGGGTTTGGCTTTAAAAGTCGAGATAAATGAAATAACAAAATTAACTAAACGCAGAGGACCAAACTCTTCGAGCCAACCAACGCAGCTCCGTCGAACATTATCTCAATATTCTAGATCATCGGTCGCTCGATCGGAGAAGAGCGCTTTCGCGAAAGACCCTTGCCGGAAATGCGCGATGCATATTTGTGTGATTCACAATATGATCCCGTCATCTCGGCGCGACGATTTGCCAAAGCGCTACACTCGATTCGCGTCGGCGCGCACGAAAGCCAGTCGATGCGTTTCCCGCGACGAGCTTCTGACTCGTCGACTGTAAATAACCATTTATATCACACAAATCTTTAACAATATACAAAATGTACTCGTCTATATACAAGTTTAAATTACACATCATCGTCGTCATCTCTCGTTCAAACACACTCTCTTTCTCCGTTCGACTGATCGCTCGCGCGCGGCGGTTCTCTCCATTATTTGTCCGTGTGTGTTCGTTGCTTGTTCGGCTCCGCGCGAACGGCGAGCTTGCGCTGAAGAAACGTAAAGGAAAAGCGATCCTCGAGCCAGCTCTTTCTTGCTCTGTGCATAAGCTCGAGCGAGGCTTTCACGGCCAGCAGTAGCAGCGGCGGCAACTCGTTGAGAATTCTTCACTCGTGGACTTGGCTAAGACACTTGGCTCCTCGACTCCCTTCCGCGCTTTCTCCCTCTCCCATTCTCTCTCACTCATTCTGTTGAAGAGCTTGAAACTACACACCCCCGCACTTAACTGCATGCAAAAGAGTTGGCTATTTTAAACGGAACGAGTAAACGAGTAACAGCGACCAGTTGTATCGTACAGTTTACATTGAAGCTTGCGGCTCCTTATCGAGAGCCTCGGAATCTCATCGTCCGGGCCAGTACTGTGCTATTATTTTTGTCTTTCTCTCTCTCATTTATTTCAAGTGCGCGCGCGCTCACTCACTCATTGACCTCTATAGTATTGCTATTGGAAAAAAAACACCCACCGATAGATATAGTCTGCGCACGGTATTGGCCACGAACGCGTCTTTTGTTGTATGTTTTTTTCATTTTACCTATAACTTTGAATTGGTAGTTTACACTTTTTCATTGTTTTCCAGTTAAGATTATACATTTATTTTACACTTATTGCGGATGAGCTCTTACGTTTTGACAATTGATTCTCGCGCGAGCTTCTTCGAGTATTCTTTCACACACCACACACACACACACACACACACACACACGCAGACGCCCACGCGCATATCGGAGATTGTCAGGTGGGGGAAACTTGACGGAATTCGGTAGCACGCGAGCCGGCATGTATCAGGTTCGACAGTAGTGTGTTTCTTTCGGTATTATCATTATCGATTATTAATTATTAATTATTATATACACACAAGTTTTGTCCACGAGAAACGAAAGGAAGAAGAGCTAGCTTACTTGCTATGTAAAGTTTAAGCTTACGAGCTACTGTTGAAAAATATTCATTTGGAATTTACATCAGTTCTCGGATTATATGAAAAATACGAGCTTTATACGATATCATATCAATGAGATACAAGTGTGTGTGTGTGTGTGTGTGTGTCTGCGTGTGAGTGTGTGTACGTGTATGAGTGCGAGTGTACGAAATTATGATTTTTTTCACCGTGGACGCGCGAGAATTCGGCAAAGTCTCCCCTCCATCCGTCTCGTTTCTCACTTTCGCATCTATAGATTCTCGATACATAGCGTACATAATATATAGTGGTGTGTGTATTTTTTTTACATGAAACGATTCCGATCATACAATTCCGCTTCGAGGGTTATTATCATCATCATCATCATCATCATCATCATCATCATCATCATCATCGGCCAGTCTCACTCTTTATTGCTTGTACGACGAGAGGCGATCATCGCTTGTGGGGAGAGAGAATGGAAATGAAGGAAAACTTTGGCGGGAGAGAAGAAGAAGCTCGATGCGATTGACTGGGCTCGTCTCGCTAATCAGTCGTCGGGACTCGTAGGGAGGAGGGGAAGCTGTAATTATTATCACGAGATTCGTTGAGTCGGTGAAAGCTCGCAAATCAGGAAATACAGGGATAGCGTATAGTTAATAGACGATGGGGGTGAGGGGAGGGCAAGCACTGCACTGCACATCATAGGTCCCTCATTCACAGAGCTCAGACGTCCAGACCCAGTCCTGATGCGAGGCACCGGGCGACGGTTGCTGCTGCTGTTGCTGCTGCTGCTGCTGCTGCTGCTGCTGGTGAGGATTGAGGCCCTGCATCATGCTGGCCATCGTCGCGGCGGCGGAAGAAGAAGACGAGGACGACGTAGCCGAATGCTGCTGCTGCTGGTAGTGCTGGTGGTGGTGGTGGTGGTGGTGGTGGTGGTGGTGACCCGGTGGCAGCGGTGAATAGGCCTCGCCGCCGACGGCCACGTCCACGAGATCGAGCTGCGGCTGGAGAGCCGCTGCGACGACGACGGGGAGCGTCGGTGCCGTTGGCTGGACCTTCTTCGGGCGGCCGACCGGGTTGCCGCCTCATTCGCGGCTCCTTCGAGGCCGGCCTACCTTGCCCTTCCTCGTGGGCATGCCGCCGTTGCCCGTCGCTGCTGCCGCGGCCGCCGCAGCCACCGCCACCGGCGATGACTTCATCATCTTGTTGAAGTCCGTCTCGCACACGGCCGCGCCAGACAGCAAGTAGTACCTGCAATTCAGAGCCGTCACAGGCGGGTCGTGAGAATGGTCTGAACAGCTGTCGCTGCTGCTGCTGCTGCTGCTCTGTACATGTATAACGGGGAAACCGCACTCACCTGTCGCCTTGCGTGAGCTGCGTGCCGCACTTGGTGCAGGTAAAGCACTTGGGGTGAAAGACGTTGCCGCCCGCCCTTGTGACGAGCTCGGTCGCGGCTATCGTCTGGCCACAAGCTGCGCAGGCACCTGTGCTGCCGAACATCCTGCAACAGAGAAGAACGAGGGGGCGTTGTTTAGTATAACCATCGGTGTGATAATGCTGTATGGAGAGGACGGTGCGGAAAAAGAAGCCCCAAAGCGAGAGAGAGAGAGAGAGAGAGAGAGAGAGAGAGAGCAAGCACGCGGTCACGACTATGCACGTCCAAACGAGCATAGGTGTTGCGAGCGCGCGGCTCTTTTAATTGGCAGCTCGCTCGAGCAGATAAATCCCCCCTACATCTCGATAGCTACAAGCGCTGCGAAGTAACGGCCGCGCGGAGCTAAGAAAATAATTACGCTCGCCTGCATTGTTCGATCGCGGCGCGTATAAGTACGATAATGGTTTCGCGGCCGGCTTTTTCGGCGCAGCTTATACAGGTATGGCGTGTGGTATACACGCACACGTATGCGGCCGCGAGTAGATCTCGAGTGCGTGATTAGGGGAGCCGCAGCGCAGCAGTCGTATTTACAGCGCGTACACGCCACGGCCATGCATATCCACGTTAATGGCAGTCAATGTTTGCCAAGTGGCAGCACGCTCGCTCGTCCTCGGCTTCGTCGTCGTCGTCGTCGTCGTCGTCGTCGTCGGCAGCTCGTATAAAGCTCGATGTTTATGCACCAATTAGCTATATACGTATACGCGGACGACGCACACGCGATGCCATATGCCACGCATGCTCCCTGTTTGCCTCGCTGGTCTCTCCGCTGTGTCCCATAGTCCTCTGTGGACTATCAATCCTCCTCTTCTTCGTCCATCTCTCTCTCTCTCTCTCTCTCTCTCTCTCTCTCTCTCTCTCTCTCT
>QLSS01000168.1:167664-185198 GCA_024372645.1 Trichomalopsis sarcophagae | reverse complement strand
TCTCTCTCTCTCTCTCTCTCTCTCTCTCTCTCTCTCTCTCTCTCTCTGCCTCTGCCTCTCTTGCTCGTCCTTTTCGGTGCAGTGCTTTCCATTCTGCCTCATCCAGTCCCCCGCACGTGTGTGTGTGCTCGCGTTTAAAGCTCCAGAGCGCTTCGTCTCTTAACGACGTTGATTCACCGTGCACACACGTGTGTGCACGGACGAGGACGCAGAGTCGTCACAATTACCTCAGATGTCCGAACCGCCTGGGCGATATTAATGACGGGCCAGTCCCGCAGCTTCAAATATTGATACTGCGCGTGGCGGCCTTCTCTATCCCCGTCTTGCTCCGCTTGCTCTCGGCCAACAGATTAGGGACGACGGACATGTTGCATGATTCGCCGGCCCGATTTCCGCAATTCGCCCGAAATAATTAATGCCCGACGACGAAGCCGAGAGAGAGAGAGAGAGAGAGAGAGAGAGAGAGAGAGAGAGAGCGGCTTTCTCCTATACATGGCCGATGATGGTGTACGCGCGCACTGCACACGAGATCAGGAGAGGAAGAACAAGCAGAGGAGGAAGGCAGAACGCGCGGATTCTATTCCGGGCCGCCGGCGTAGCGTCTGTTTCTCATTAAGTTTCGTGCCGCTGCTGCTGGCCGGCCTCGAATTCTCTAAATTTGGAATGGTCCCCTTCGATTACTACACAGCTACTGCGGGCCAGCCTACTCCGCGCGTCTATCCGCGTAAACTGCTGCTCGCGAGCGACCGGATTTTTTTATAGCTTGCTTGCCCTCTCCGTTATATCACGAGACGAATACACAACATTCAAAGCTGGAATAACGACACTTACCTCGTGTAGTCGTTTTTGCAGAGGATCATGTTGCCCTTGCTGTAACACGACTGGCCGATCTCCGCGAGGGCCGTGCCGCAAGTCGTGCACTTGAGACAATTGTTGTGCCAATAGCGCTCCAGCGCGAAGAGCAGCCATCTGTCGACTATTCTGTTTCCGCAGCCCGCGCACTGCTGGTTACTCGTCGCCATTCCCGGGCCACCTTCTTGCTGGAATTTCACGTACGAAAACAGAGAAAAAAACAAAGTCAAACGACACGTCATTGAAATGCCAGACGAGCTCGCAAAGCGGCTCCGTATGTGCATGTGTGTGTGTGTGTATCTCGCTCTCGTTCTAACTCTACTTGTACTGGACTCTTTATTGTGTGCTTGTGTGTGTGTGTGGGTGTGTGTGTGGTTGCCCAGATATGACGATCGATAAGGACACGGCATTTTTATGGAAATTAAAAGCAGTACGGCTCATGAAAATTTTATGCTCCACTCCGAGCCGCGGTTCGAAGTAATTTATGCGGCCGGTGGAATTAGCCCTCCCTTGTATATGTACACGCCTACATCCCGAGAGAGCGAAAACTCTCATTGTTTCGATTATTGTTCCGAAGAAGCATACCTTTGTACTCTTGGCTGATACAAACGTATTTATATTGGTAAAAACCAGAAATCTTGCATCGCGCTCGCTCGCCTCACTTTAATATTAATCAAGTTTCCGCGAGGCTGCGGGGATTGATTAAATTTTGATAAGGCGCTAATTTATAGCATATTGAAAAATGAATTAAACTTGGCGGGCGCGCGCTCCGGGAGAGTGCGGGGTATTAACGCTAGCTCGATACAATCATTAATTAAGTACCAACTTGCGCGTGCAGATAAAACTCGTTCTTTTTTCCGCGGCGACCGGCTTATTAATAAGAGTTTTATCGACGTAGATCTCGATGTAGAAAAAAACAATCGTCATTATCAGCAGACGCGGAAAGAAGCGAGCCTCGTGAGTCAGGAGAGCGAGAGAGAGAGCGAGAGAGAGAGAGAGAGAGAGAGAGAGAGAGAGAGAGAGAGAGAGAGAAGTAACGGCAGAAGTATGAGGAAAGGCCGCCCTCGGCGCAACTGTCATTGAAGTGCCCGCAGAGATCTCGCTCGTTTAGCGACGAGTGGATTAAGGCGTGCCGGTAAAACGGTACACATACACGACCGACCTCGATATCACGACCGCGTGTCATTTTCATGCTTTATGCTTCATTCATACAAAGCGCATCTCGTCATAAAATTGAATATCCATTCGCGATTCGCCGAGTAGATTACGCGCTGCCGTCCTCTCACTCACTCATGTGTGTCTATACACGCGCACATGTACAGCGCGATACGCGAGTACACATGCACGCACAAAGAGCTTCCCCCAAAACTATATTCGGCTCTGCGTGTATGCGCCGTTGTTATAGTGTACACGCTTCCCCTGCGTGCTCACGACTACGCGCGCGCGCGCGGCCAGTTCTCCCTTTCTCTCTGTCTCTCTGCCCCTCGATAAATCCCGTTTGTTCAATTTACCAAGCTTTCGAAATAAATTTGTTTGCACTACTGCCGCTTTAATTGTCTCATTAATTACGCTCGCTTTAATGAACTTTGAATAATTGTGTTTGCCTGACGTTTTTAGCGCGACGCGCAGCCCGCTGCAAATTATGATCGAGCATATCCCAAGGTCTAGCCTCGCACACGAGCACATAGCGCAAACTCCATTGTGTAATGAACATGCTTTTGTTCGTCATCGCGTTGTCGCGGCTCGAGATCGCCGTTTTTTCACGATTTCGCGAAAAAATTGAGCATGTTTATTACATTAAGTAAACACATACACACACACACACACACACTATCTGTCGGAAGTTTTCCGCGAGAGTAGGATCGACGTCGCTCATAATTTTACACGAGTTTATGTAGACACACGCGGCATCGCAGCGAGAGACTGTCACGCTTATCCCAGCCATAAAATACTGATTGTAATTTTTACGATACTTTTATCTCACTTTGATATAATCAGGAAAAGTGGCTGTAAATCTGCGGGAACTGCCGTCGCGCGCGCGCGAGCCGCTTAATTTTATATGCTTACAAAACAATTTCATTCGAACAAAACTGTGCGCAAATGTCCGCTAAGTGCTGCGATAAACTTTGCCTGGAACGACGTTTTTTTCTTCCTACAACTGTACGAGGATTAAGCCCACTGATTGATGTCGGTGCAGCGCGTGAACGAAGCGTTATTAATTTCCAATAACGTTACTTTTATTCGTTTCCGCGAGAGAGCGCAGTTAATAAAAAAGCAATCGTAAAAACACTTTCACATTCGATTAGCTTGTTTATTTATGAAATTCATATTCATGTATACGAATGAAAGTATATCGAGCCCGGGCGAATGCGCTTATCTCCCGGATGATCTTTCCCGAAGAAAGTTGCATTAACGATCTCTTTTCACTGAGCGCGGTTCGTTAGGTTTTTTTTTTCGTCAAACGTCTACGAACAAGAGTCGCAGTTTACAACGTACGAGAGCGTTGCGTGGAGATACTGTGTGAGTGAAAACAAGGTTATGGATTGAAAGAAAAGCGGCACGATTCTTACGATTCTTACAATTCTGTCGCCGGGAAAGCACTTCATCTGGTGCATGCGCGAGTTGATGCTGCCGAAGTGGTGGTGCAGCTCCATTGTGAAAATCGAACTTGCTCTGTGTGTGTTTGTATGTAGAGCGTTCACGGTCTAGCACCGTCGCCGCCGCAATGAGATCGCGCGACGCAATTGAAAGTAGCAAGAGAACAGGCCGATCTCTCTTCTCTTCCAGCTCCGTTCCGCTTGCTCTTTTTCGCACTTGTTTATGTACCGTTAACTAGACTCGCGCTCGCTCGCTCGCCGAGAGGAAAAAGCAGAGCATCAGCGACGCCGTATTATCCGCGCACACGAGAAAGGAGCAGGGCAATCCAGCGTGCGATTCCTGCAGTCTCTCTCTCTATCTCTATCTGTGCCTCGTGCGCCGTATGTGTACACTCTTCTGGTCAGTCGAACAATGAGCCTAGTGTATGTACACAGGATATTTCACAGCGTCGTCAGCAGGTTTGGGAGAAGACGCCGATACACAAGAGCTTGTATATAGGAGGCACCGCACAGTACACACTGCACGCACTGAACCGGGGCCCGATAAATCGTCCGACGCTAAGAGGTCGGAGAGATTCCACAGCTATTTACGCACTCACTCGCGGCTGACAAAACGATTTCACAGAGCGTTTGTACGTTTGATATCTGAATAAAGCGAACAAGAGAGCAGAGCAGAGCAGCAGCATCGGACACACGCGAGACCGAGGTGTTACGCCTGGAGAGAAAGAGAGAGAAGGGTGGGGAAGCAGAGCTGCAGCTGGAGAGGGGCGCGAGAGGAGTGAAAAAACGGACCGAGTCCTCGAGGATAGCGAACCTGTCCCGACCGAAGTCAGGGCCCAACTGACTGCTGTTCCCTCTCTCTCTCCTGCGGCGGTGGCGGCGGCGGCGGCGGCGGCGGCGGCTGCTGCTGCAAGTAGGGGCCCCTCTCTCGGGCCCGCAGGTATAAGCGGGCTCCCTTCGCCTCTCCCACCTCTGCGACGTTGCTCGCACAGTCGAGCGGTGCCGAACGCAGAGGGGAAAAATAAAAAGCAGAGGATGGAAAGGATCCCATCGAAAGGGGGAAGGAGCCCGGAGAGGGGAGCAGCGCTGGAAGAGGGGAGCTCTCTCTCTCTCTCTCTCGCTCCCTTCTCCTCTCTCGCCGCAGTCCCCGTTCCCCGCACGTCTCTCTTATTCAATTATATTTCTCCACGGTAAATGCCCATATTGTTACGTTTATCAATGCTTGGCTAAGTGAGGCTCGCGTAGCCGGATAATGTCGTCCAAATTCTATGCACCCTTCGCCTCCTTTTTTCCGCGTGCCGCACATGTGCCTCATATGCGTGCGATTTTTTTGCGCCGAGTTTCGCAAGCGCCATGTGTCTGTGTGTGTGTGCGTGTAGCCGGCGGTTGGCGAACGATTCCTCCACCGTTTTATTTTTCTCTTTCTCGCCGTTTTCTGCGATGCATACGAGATCGCCGAGCTATCGTCGCAGCTGCAAACGCGGGTAATTAAATCGAATCATGCGATAGTTTGACGGCTTATACACGGGATACAAGTCGGTGGTATACACGCAGCGAGCTATCATTAAAAAGTTTGTAACGCTGAATTTTACGCAACGATGCGTACGTTAATGCTGTCGTTGCGCGCGCGCCGCGAAATGAATGCACTCTCAAAGTACAGCTTATGTAATAAATGTTATTATAAAGCGAACGCGGCAACGTAACCCGACAAGTTATTATAACGAAGTTGGTATTCCGTAAAAATGCAGTGCCGTTCGAGGCCGCATACACGTATATAGTGTATACAAGCCGCGATGAGAGCGCGAGTAGAGGCTGCATGCCGAGGCGAAAGCGATGTTGCTTTTCCGACATCCTCGAGCGATTCGCTCGGCAGAGTACACAGTACATGCGCGGTATACCTGTATAAGCGTTCGGTCGAGGTGCAACGTGCTCGGCCTCCCCACCTCCCCCTGCACTTCTTTCTCCTTTTCTCGGGGCCCTATCGCGTTAAGAAATCAATTTGCTCGGAGGCGCGAAAGCGTATAGAGGGCGAAATTTTTATTGCCGGCGCTTTATCCTCGCGCATCGGATTCATGAGCCGTCGCGTGACCTGTATAATAAAATTTACTTGCCTCGTGTGCTTATATTGAAAATGAAAGCGTGCTCCGCAGCGGGTAATTAATAGCCGCGGCTCGATTACGAGCAAACAACTCGTTACTTTTAGTTATGGGTATATAGTATGCCGAGATGTGTTATGCGTATAATATACTATAGCATAGGTATAGCCGTTGCGATCGGAGCTCGACCAACCTTGAGCGTGCAGTTGTTGTTGTGGTTGACGGGCTGGTAGCCGGCCATGTGGGGCGGCAGGTGGGGGTGTTGGTAGGGCCTGAGGTGGGGCTGGTCCTGGGCCTGCTGCATCATGGCCTGGGCCGCCGCGTGGTGGTGGCCGTTGCTTGGCATCTGCTGGGCCTGCTGCTGGTGCGAGCCGTAGCCCTGGGGCCCGTCCTGGGGCCCGGCGCCGTAGGCCGGCGAGTGGGGGCTCGGGTCGGGCGTCGTCGCCGTGCCGTTGCCGCTCGTCGAGGAGCCGTAGCCGTGGTGGGACTCTGGGGCCCCGTGGTGAGGGCTGCCCGCCAGAGACGGATGGTGGGGGTAGGGGTTCATACCAGCGGCTAGGGCGCTCGCCAGCTTGGCCGATGGGAGGGGGCGGGCCGGGAGACCCACCGCGCGCCTCGAGTCCGAAAAATCAGCGACCAGCTAGCCCGAGCTCACCAGCTTCCCTGTTCACGCCGTCCTCGAGCACCAGCGCGATGTGTCCACCTCCCGCTGCTGTGGCTCGGCTGTGTCGACGATCGAGGCGTCCTGCAACAAGCAACACGGCCAAAAATTTAGTCGCTGCCATGGTTGTAATATGATATGGTCACGCGGCTCTCGGCTCGGAAATTCCCTTCGCGCGTCTCATCGGGCGCAGGATTCGCGGAAACTGAAACGGCGTGTTATGAATTTATGATTCGCCGGTTATACAAAGTGCCATCGCCGAATTCCACGCTTCTTCGTTGACACATCGTTTCGTTGACACATCGGTCCTTCGGCGAGCGGCGTTTTTGTTGGCTGTTTCTTTTTTCTCGTCTTCAAATCCTATTTCCGGAGGAGAAAGTGTAATTCCCGCGGCTTTTCCACGGGATTTCGAAGCTCGCAGGCGGCGTCAGACCAAAGTAGCGAGAGTTTGAAAAAGTTCGGCTTTTAATTTTTCGAGAGTGCAGCGCGGCCAATCGCGTGCGTCGTTGATAGCTCGCGCGAGAAATCGGCGCGATCGATTCGTCCAATCGGCCGGACGTTAACTCTCGCTCGCCTGCAATCTCTTTATGTACCTGTAGCTATACGTATATACGGCGACACGCGACTAAGTTGACACGCTGCGTCAGGGCGTGCATTGTAAAGCCGGCGCGGGGCTACTGCTGCCCGAACAAAGCTCGCTCTAATTACTCTCTTTATGATCTTTTCCGTCGTCCAATCAGATTTCCTCATTTCCCTGGACCCTCTGGAAAGTAATCTCATTAACTCGCTACCGCGCCACGTCCAACCCTTCTCTCTCTCTCTCTCTCTCTCTCTCTCTCTCTCTTTCTCTTTTCGTTCTACAATGTATACTTTTCTCTCTTTCTCTCTCTCGCTCGCATTCAGGCGTGCCGCTCTGTTTCTCCGCTGTTTACATGAATTCTTCGAGAGTTACGAGCAGCAAGTTTCAGCAAATATCTAAGATTTTTACGAGCCAAACTTTATTTCAATTAGGCGCACGGACGTCCCCGCGTATAACTTCGCTGTGGCTATGTACGCGAAACGAGACTTGTCTGTGCGAACGCTCTTTTGTTTGTCCCAATTGTCTATACAGCTACATAATAATAGAAACGCCTAACTTTGAGAAGATTACAGGTACAACCAAGCGCGGGAAAGCGGCGAATAATTAGGTGCCGGTCGCACTAAATACAGATGGATTATGAATGCGTAGCGCTTCGAAGCAGACGTAATTATACCTCTATAATGCGTACCGGTGCGCGCAGCCGAATGCGTAATATTAATTTCGGTTTCCTTAAATATTTCGTTGGTAGTCGTCGAGTGAAAAGGAGATTAATGAGCGGCCGTAACTCACAGGCTGAAATGCATCAGCAGCATCAGCGCGGTAAAAACACAAAACCTTCAATTTAGAAATCCAAATTACACAGCTCCCTCTCTCTCTCTCCCTCTCCCGGCGCTCGTTTTTTAATCATCATCATTCTCGCTCTCGTGTCCAGAGCGCCGCCGCCGCCGCCGCCGCCGCCGCCGCCGCAGCCGATTCCCGGAACAATCCACGAGAGATCCGGCCGATATTGTTATTCCCCGGAGTTAAAATATATTTTCTTATCTCCGTGAATACGCATCGGGTGTATACCTGCTGGTGCTTGTGGCGACACGCCGAAAAACGGCCGATTTTAATTAATATGAGCGTTCGACCTTTCCCGGTAAGGCCCAGCGGGTGACTCGTGCAGCAGTCGTCGGGAGACATAAGTGTCAGGTTCTTTCATCCTAGCTGTACGTGTGCACTGTGAGTAACCGTGTAAGTGTGTACGTATGCGTAGCGAGAAAGAGACAGAGAGACGAACGCGGGCGATCCCTTACGCCAGGTAAGTATCTTTCTCTGTTATTGTGTGCTCGCGTCGCAGTTGTGTAAGTATTATGGGCCCCGAGAGCGGTCGTCCCGGGCACAGCAGTATACCTGCGCCTGCGCGCGAGGTTAGCGATATTCTTTTCTTCTGCGCCGCTCTCTCCCTCCCTCTCTGCCGAGGCGGCCGTTGTACAATGGGCCTATATGTATACAAGGCCCTCCTCGATTTCCAAATATACAAGGACCCACAGCGCTCGGTCCCGAGCTATAGGTACGCAGCAGCCGTGGCGTAGTTGAACGAAGAATCGGCTTTTAGCACATCTACTCGAGAGGCACTCCGCGTGGAGGAGAGCAAACGCGTCGACAGCGGGATCCGGCCCTTGTAATAAACTAGACGACAAAGAGAGCAGATCTATCCGGAGTGGAAGACTACCACTACTGCAGGACTGGACTCGCGGAAGTCGATGGCTCGGAGATAACGAGATGATAACGTGGGAATATACTGGTAATTGCCAGAATGATAATGACGAGAGGGAGCTGCAGTAGGGGGTGCCTCTGCCTGACTCAGACGACGCGCGGGAGACAAGGTGGAGGAGAAGGAGGTGGAGGACGTCGCGTCGGTGGTGGCCGGCTGGTGATGAGGACGATCGGACGAGATAGCGATAATTAACGATCGCAATCGTACGAAAATGAGGAGTACCACGGAGAGAGGGCGGCAAGCGCAGCCAAAGCGAGAGGGAGAGAGCAGGGCCGAAGACTAGGTTAACGAGCGGTCCAGCGATCTTATTAGCGATAAGCAGCGCGATAACGAGAGCGTTTCGTCGATATCGAGCGATAACGATTGCGATCGCCTTTGCCGAGCCGGCGTAACTCGCTGCCGCTGCTTCGATACTCATCCTGCAAATCTGAGAGACACTTTTCTCGCGCGTGCGCTATATTATCTGTGTGCATGCGTCGATTTTGCAGTCTCTCTCGCTCACTCTCTCTCTCTCTCTCTCTCTCTCTCTCTCTCTCTTTCGAGCAATAAATCAAACGAGTATACGTGTACATCCTTTTACCGCCTTCCATTTGCATTCCCCGCGGAAAGGATCAGCGTTGCGCTTCTTGCCGTGCGTTTCCAAGGTAATTATCCACTTACGCGGAGCGTGTTTTTATCGAGGCAGATTAAATGCGCTGCCGCAGCGAGGCGAGCAGGCCGGAGAAGCAGCGGAGGTAGAAGAAGAAGACGTACACACATTGTAAGGGGGCGCGCACGAGCGCGAGAAGGAAACATTCCGCGCGCGCGAGAGAGAGAGAGAGAGAGAGAGAGAGAGAGAGGCGCCTCAAAAATCCCAGAGCAATTACGTTCCTGAAGGCCCGTCCCTCTGTTGGCGATTCCTCGAAAAGGTCCCCCACGCGAAAGAGAAAGAGGGGGGGGGAAGATAGGTATATACTGCACACGCACCTTTTCATTTGGCTCTCGTCTGCGGAGCATTATAGACGGGGAGGCAGAGAGAGTAGGGCATATATCGCAACAAACAGACTGAAAGAGAGAGAGAGAGCCCTCTCGCATCTAATTACTATAATCGTTTCCACCAATAATTAGATTATTTTCATTCTTGTCCCCCGGGCGCTCTTCGGAGCTCGTTTCTTTCTTCTCTTCGACTCTCGCGACGAGGGAGGGAAAGAGAGAGAGAGAAAGAGAGGAATCTTCCCCCCTTTTTTTTACCCCTCGAGCTTTCCCTCTCGAACTCGGTCATTATATCTCGCCCAAGTTATCATTACCCAGCGCGAGCTGGTCGATTATCTCGGCTTTTTTATTCCGAAGGAGAGCGCGCGTGTACAGTTTCTTTCTCTCTCGCTCGCTCACTCCTTTTCTGCATGCGCGCAGGAGTGAGAGGGAAAGAGCGAGCTACTCTGGCTTTCTCGAGCAGGGCATTTATTGCGAAAAGCAAATGTTCGGCCGCCGCTCCCGCCGCACAAGTGCGAGGGGCCGAGCGAGCCGTTATTACAAGATACAAATGCTTTATTTTATTGTTGCCGGGCAGTTGCGCTGGAATGCGCCGCGCGGGGAGAGGGCGCGCCTGAGAGAGAAGGAGGAGCACAGCGCGAATAGCTTTGCTCTGCACGCTGCGGATTTCTAATATTTTCCGTGCCTCTGAGATGTGTAAACAAGTGGCGACGCAGAGACTTTTACATTATTTATTAGAATTGAACAGAGGACGAAGGAAAACGCGGTTCGATTGCAAGTGTAGGCGGTGCGCTTTGCTTCAAATGTGTATTCGCGCTACATAGCGCACGCGCATAAGAGAGTGAGGGAGAGAGAGAGAGAAGACGACTGTATAACCTCGCGGAACATTGGAACACACTCAAGACCTTAATGCGTGCTTAATTAAGTGCGCGCGGGGTTATGGACCGACGTGCGGCCCGCAGCGGCGAAGCGCAGTAACACCCTGCGTATAGAAACACGGGGGAAACACAGCAGCAGCAGCTGGGAAGAAAAAGCTCCTATACACTCGGATCGAAAGCTCGAAACGATGTTCGGGGAGACACTTTTTCAGCGTATTAATGCGCGCGGTTACGTAAGGCTGCGTATGATTGATCGCGGGAACAAAGGCGGCGGTAAAATTGTGGTACTTAGTTTATACGCAAAGATAGATCGCGCGCGACTCGTCGTGCTTTAGAAGAATACGCTCGTTGCGCACATCAGGGAGAGCGGAGAAGCGAGATAAATGATGAGATAAAGGGAGGAGGAATACATAAGACGTGCTGTCGGGTAGTAGATATCAGTACGAGTGTCCATAAGTCTCGCGAGCTTCCTACACCGGCGGCGGTGGCGGCGGCCCGTCCGATGGAATTTCAACCTCGGCGCGCGCGGCCGGCGACATAAATCTGCGCCGCATTAATGCCTTAACGGACGCGAGCCTTAATGCGCTCGCACTTATCTACCGCAGCGCACGCGCGCAATCTAATGAGCTGCGCGGAAAGAGAGATGCTCTCTCCGATGAAAAAAGAGTGCGCTTACTTGTACACACAGGCACACAGGTATAGGTATAAGCTGCGTGTAAGAGCCGTAGAGAGAGAGAGAGAGAGAGAGAGAGAGAGAGAGAGAGAGAGAGACTGGTGGCACATGTGATTGCGAGCCGTGTTGCCGAGAGGGAGGAGGGCTCTTTCGACCCCTGGCGGCCCCCATAAATATCCGGCCGTGGCAGCTTGTTACTCCGCACACCACGCGAACTTCAAACCGACCACAACACTCAATATCCCTGGCAGGGTAAGCTAGCGCAGCAGCTACTACGTGTGTAGGTATTATACGCGCGCACGACGCGTCCGCGTGTATAAATACTCCGTTGCAGCAGCTTCTGCCGCTTATTTTTGAGTTAACTCTTTGTTTCCGCAGGCTCGCTGCGCGCGGTCATTAACGCGTCGCCAGGGCGACCAAGAACGAGAATTTCGGACCGCCGCGCACTGTCTATATCGGTCAAGCTAAGTGCAGAGCGCATTAGAGCGAGAGAGAGAGAGAGAGAGAGAGAGAGAGAGAAGCGTGAGCGGCCCCTCTGCGCGCGCGCGAGAGAGGCTCTAATTGCTCGAAATTAGCAAGTTTAGTCATTAGGGGAGTTTGCCCGGCTAGCTCCACTTGACTGGCCCTCTCGCTCTCGCGCTCGCTCTCGGCTTCGTCGATTTTCCGAGCTGTATATAAGCAAGCCCCGCGCCACCCCCAGTGTGTGTGTGTGTGTGTGTGTGTGTGTATGTGTGCCTGCCGGCTCTTTATATCGCATGCACGGATTGCGAATTGCGAATCGAAGACCACAGGTATATGATACGACCGTTTGCACCTCTCGGTCGTACCGCATGCCTGGACCCGTCGTCGCAATCCGGACTATCGCTCGCAAATTTAATACGAGCAAGCAAAAGCGAACGCACGCGTATGCAGGAGAAGGCGTACGTACAGGGAGGCATCAGCTGCCGCACGAGCCTTAATTATTCTATTAAACAGGCCGCGGACTTATTATCCCCGTTCGCGTTGTATGCGCTCTCCCTCTCTCTCTCGCTCGTGCGCTCGTACATAAACGAATAAATAGTCACTGTTATACCCCGCACCGGCCCGCAGCCCGACGGGAGCGGCGGCTTTATACCGCACCGTAAATTTATTGTGTCGAAGAGAGAGTGAGACCGAGATTGCCGCCCTTTATACGGAGTGTACGACTCATACACAAATTTCCATTTTCCCCCGGCGCGCGTACGCGCAGCGCAGAGAAGCTGTACGGCCGCCGTATAATACTTGTGCTCCGGCGGGATATGGCTTTTTCATTTACTGCGCCCGAGCATTATGGAAGCCCTAACTTTGTGCTTGTAAATAATCCCGTGAATTATGGCTAGCTCTAATTTTCGCGTACCTATAGTATACCTGGTCTATACACAATATATACCCACTTTTCTCGAGGGTACGGCGATAAAATAAATATCGAGAGATGTGCAGAGACAAAGCCGCGGACACAGCGTGAGAATACAGCCCGTCGAGGAGGCAATTACGAAATTGCAAAAATTAACCATAAAACCGGCGGACGCTTCTCTTGCAGCGAGTGAGAGGGAGACAGCCGTAAAGCCGTCGGTTCGACCAATCGGCGGCGCATATTTTCGGTCTTTACGAGCAATCATGGCGGCGACGAGCGCTGGAGGAAAGACTGCGCGCGCGCGGCTCTCTCTCTCGCGAGAGAGAGAGAGAGAGAGGAAAATTGCGCGGCGATTTAGCTTTCTCGCTATGCACAATATACATACTCTCTCACCTATACAGAGTAAAGTCCGCGAGTCTCGCTTTCCAATTTCGACTTGACGACCATAACCGATGCCGCATACACAACAGTACATAGCTCGCGGCTAATTTTTTAATTCCCCGCGACAGTCTCGAATTTTCAATTACGGCGAGTCCGTCCCTTTTCCCATCGGCATATAGGTATAGAGGGTAGCTGCCGAGTATTTTTTAAGACCGAGTCGACTCGAGCTGCAATTTCCCGGCGAGCCATAAAACAATGCCTTCAATTTTGCGAGATCGCGGCGGCTGCGAGCTCCACCCCTACCGCCCGCGCTTGCTCAAACGACGAGAGTTCGCCAAGCGCGCGCGCGCGCGCGCGAGGGGATTCGGATTAAGCGACTGAGGAAATTCAATATCAGTAGCTGAGATGGCCGTATAAAATTACTGACTGCCACTTTGCCTTAATTTGGGCTGTAAAGCGCGGATTCCGCGGATCGACCGCTGCCCCCCCCCCCCCTACGCTTGGCTTTTCTCGCGCATATGGTTCGACGACCTTTGACATTGCCTTTCTTGTGCGACTACACCGAATTATCATTGGATATATTGGACTTGGCCGCTGCATAGCTACGGCCGGCGGTTCTTATATACTTTATGATGATAAAAGTTCCTGCGGAATTGATTCGATTCATACGGCAATAACAAGTCTGCCCGATGAAATACTTTGGGTGATACGAATGAAATGTATTTCAATTAATTCGCTCTCGTCGCCATTCTTTGGATCCGTATAATCGAACAAGTTTCAACATCAAAGAATATGGCGCGCCGATATTGGAAAAAACGCGTCGACTATATGGGCTGCTCGAAAAAAGGGAGGGAAAAAAGCGCACAGCCGAGTAATCCGTAGAGTCGTCAACGAGAGCGATATACCGTCGGTTAGGCGTGAAATTTTACACGGCCCCCGACAAACAGCCGGTTGTTCCTCGAAAAAGTAAAACGTATAGCAGCGGCAGCAAATTAAGTCCCGCGCGCGTCGAAAATAGCATGTATTATGCTCCGCGTGGTCGGGTAAAAATTCCGGGACCGCCATGATCAAATTCTATTTTACGCTATGAGAAAGCCGCGCGCGAGCAGCGGCGCATATGAGTTCTCGGGGGCGTATTTATGCGCATGGGAAAAAGGGCCGAGAGCGAGCTGGCTGTCCGCTCGCTATATACCACTATATATGCTACGCGCTACATTTGCCGTCGACTATATACGCGGGCAGCTCGGTTTTATCAGTTTATCAGATGCTAAGAGGGGCCCGCCGACGCCACCGACGCCTAGCAGCTGTTACCCGCCGTCGCGTAGCGCTATGGTAATTTTGGAGAGAGAGAGAGAGAGAGAGAGAGAGAGAGGGAGGGAGAGAAAACAGAGCGAGAAAATGAGAAAAAAGGCAAAGGAGCTTAGGGGCTCCGATCGCGCTAGCCAATATCTGTCAAACACATATTTTTTCAGATTTATTTTTGGCTTCTCGAGAGACGCGCGGGGGATCGAATCCAATTTAATTTTCCCGCCCCATTGTGCCGGCGGCGGCGACGGCGGCTCTCCTCCGAGTCTTTGTTTTTGCAAGCGCGAATGGCCGCGTGGGCATTTTCACTTTGGCAGCTTGCGGATTAATATCGAGAGGAAATAAAAGTGGCCAGCGCTAGCCCCGAAAAATAATGATGCATCGCGGCTTTGCCGCGCTCGATTTCCACGACGAGAGTAGAGTAGAGAGAGATGAATGAGTCCAATAAAGCCTCTCTGTTGGTACGCGCGCGAAAGAGAGTAAAATCTTCTCGAAATTACAATATCAATTTAGCTAAAAGCTTTTCCGTGTATCTCCGCGACGATTGTTGACGCGATGTTATGTGTACGCGCGTATACACCGCGCAATGGACGAGTTTGCACAGTCGTATATAGCGCTCGGATGAACGTTCAGTTGCGTACGTTATAAAAGGGACGAGAGCTGCTTTCGATCATCAGCCCAACGAGGTGAATGGAAGGCTTAGGTATGGGCGTGCAGTAAGAAGGCACTCTCTCTCTCTCTCTCTCTCTCTCTCTCTCTCTCTCTCTCTCTCTGCCATGGAATCGCAAAGTTCAAAACACAATTCGAGCTACTTAACGTCTCGCGCATTGTGCAACCGCGCGCGGCGGCTCTACTTCTCGTACTTATACTTGATGTGCCGATCCGATTAATTTGCGTCGCGTCTCGAGCAGCGACAAAGGTTCGCCGCGAGCTTGGGAAAAGCTCCGAGAGACAGAGAGAGGTGTAATGCGAAAGTTATAGATCGCAGGCAAAGAGCCCTTTTCACCGAGTGCAATCCGCCGTATATAGCTGTCCTTCTTATTGCTACGCGATTTCTCTTTCTCCCTATTCGCCTTACCTAATGCCGCACTATATATATATATATATATAAGAGTGAGTTCAATTCGAGACAGGCGCTCTGGAAACGTTAATGGAAGATCTGTTCCGATTGTTCTCCGATTTCATGAGCTACCGATTTAGATTTTATTTTTTTGTTGCAGAATATCATTTCCAACCCGAATAAAAGCGATGCAGATATCACACGCATGCTAGTGCAGCCGTATAACATTTCGCGCTAAATGACTCGCGCAGCAAATAAACAGTAACAATAAATGAAGCCGTACAATAGACAGCTCGCTCGACTGTATCTACACTGCGCGAGGGTGGCTGAAAATAACGCTCTCCCGACGGCCTGTTAATTGTTCAGATTTGTCATAGTGTGACAAGCTGGCGGTTTCGGGGCACAGGGAAGGGGCACTCGACTCGCGTTAGATGACTCGTGAACAGCGACCAACGCAACACGGCAAAGGAGACTACACGCATAATATATGTTACATAACGCTCGTATCGGAGGGGACGACGGTGAATCCCGAATTCGATACTGCGGTGGGACATCGGCGTAGCGGAAAATTCAGCTGCTGTCTCGGTACAGGATGACTAATAAAATCGGGAGTACAATATGATGTATATGCGGCGAATAGCTTCTCGGAGGGACTTCCAGCCGCAAAAACAATGCATACAAGTGGTGGCGACGTGAGAGAGCGCGCGCATTGAAATGAATCGTAAATGAGAATTAATTACCTCCCGGTACAAGTAAGTTGCACACGTTGGTCATGCTGCGCAGTGAAATTTCATTTAGAGTAACATTGCGAAATTAGACGGAGTATAGCGGAAGTTACGCTGGGAGGAGGAGAGGAAATTTTAATTAATTCTGAGAGCTTATTAACGAACTCGAAAGGGATTGAAAATCTCATAAAGTAATTTCTAACCAGCCCGAGGTGGAGAGCGAGTGAGAGAGTGAGAGAGAGAGAGAGAGAGATAGTGAGGAACAAGGGGTGAAACCCAAAGCCGGAAGGGGCTCGTCGGAACATTTGTCGGATGAGGAGAGCGAGATGAGAAGCGGTTTGTGCATTAAACGCGGAGGGAGATAGAGCTCCGCAGTGTCGCGTCGCGGCAGATCGCGCTGATGCGAAAAGTTGCAGATTTTTTGCGCATAATTATATCGCGCTTAGCAGGAAATCTCGCGAATAATTAAAAGCCGTGTCCCGGCGCGGTAACACGAGAAGACGAGATAATGAGGTACCGAGCGAGAGAGAGAGAGAGAGAGAGAGAGAGACAGGTATACAGGACGTGTTTGTCGCCCGCCGCTGCAGAGATCGATTCGCAGAAGAGTTATACGCGCCTGCGAGGTAACGAGGCGAAATAAAGATCGTGTGTGCGATGTACAAGGCTGTGTCTCGCCTTGGCTGCGCGGGACGAAAAAGAGGAGGAGGAGGAGGAATGCAGCTCTCGATTAACGAGCGTCGCACATTCGTCAAAACTCTCTGCCGGCTATGCTGCGTCGTCGCGCGGCTGCGCGCAAGCGCGTATACGTGTAACGAGCTAATTAACTTAATTTATCGGCGTTTGACGATGATCCAATCGGAGATATACGGCGCGTTAATTGTGTGTCCCATTAGCCGCAGATACGATCGTCCGGCCGACCCTTCTCTCTCTCTCTCTCTCTCTCTCTCTCTCTCTCTCTCTCTCTCTCTACTATTGCGATCTATTATCGCGCGCGCCCGCGTTTCATCGGCGGCGATTTCTATAGCATCGCGGCTATACACACATACACGCGTCCCGCGAGTGCGCGGCAATACAATTTTCTCGACTACATTACGCTCGCGATGACTTGCGCGCTAACTCTCGAGTCGAGGCTAATGAAATATCAATTTTTACTCGTGAGCTCTAAGTGGATGCCCATTGTTTCTCTCTCGGCTCTATGTACGACTTCTTCTCCGTGTGGAATTGCATCGGGCTTATCGTCCGACAGGGGGGATTTCTTCTCTCCCCTTTGTGTAATCGCGCGAAAATCTTAATGAAAAATAACTCGGGAGATAGAACGTAGCCGCACGAGTATAGTCGTATAGCCTCGTTAGTCGAGTGGACGATCAGCTGATGCCTTCCGGATATGCGCACTAATTAATTTCAACTGTTGTAGAACAAATAACTGATAGCAAATATGCGAGGGCAGTCGAAACTCGTTAAAACTATAATCGATCAACTCGATACCGGCGAGAAATACATCGATAAGGAGATAATCGTTCTCGTACCAGATATACGAATATTGTCCATCTCCCGAGAGCGCGCGCGCGAGAGATAGAGAGAGAGAGAGAGAGAGAGAGAGAGAGAGAGAGAGAGAGAGAGAGA
>QLSS01000168.1:128308-149485 GCA_024372645.1 Trichomalopsis sarcophagae | reverse complement strand
ATATATATATATATATATATATATATATATATATATATATATATATAGCTGAGATTAATTATTAACGCTGGTAATTGAACTCGCTTCGATCTAAGATATTAGTCGTCGTTGATTGCGGCGCCAATAGCCGAGGGCTTGTTCCCCCCGAGCACCGAGATGCTCTTCCTGCTCGATCTATATTCATAAACTATCTTTATATACAGAATATATAGCCGTAGAAACAATTGCTTCGATTAATTCCCATCGTCGTCGCATAATACGTGTATACCTATACTATACTCGCGGAGACTCGACAAAATTCCAAGCTTATGACTGTACAGTCGCGCACACGAGCCTGTACACTCGAGCGCCGCAGCTCAAACAAGTCGTGCAAACAAAACAGCGCACTAATTGCTTACGTCAGTCTACTGCGCTTCGAGTCAATGGACTTGTCCGGCCAAGTGCGCTCTGCAGAGGCTACAGCCCTCGTGGATGCATTATGCGCTACGTGCTATATATGTATGTGCGTGGAGAACGGCTCCTTGCGGGCGCAGCGCGTTTCTTCGCGGCACATAATAAGACTGAGTCGTGCACGCATCGAGGAGTCCGCGTGTAAGTCAAATTCGATAGGGGACGAGCTGAGCGCGTGCACTGACTCTAATACTCGTATCTCTGCTCGGATCTGAGAAGGCCCTAATTGCCGCAGCCGCTTCTTTATATCCGGTTGGCTTATTAAGGATTATTAGTCTTTGCTCACTCTTGCGCACCGCCGCGAGACATTCGTCCGTTTCGAAAATCCTTCGCTCGGCCGGTCTCGTGCAACTCTTTTAGCTGCCAATGCCGACGCTGCGCAGCGTGTTCCCCCCCCCCCCCCCCCCTCCATCCAGCTCTCTTTTACCTAATGAGGGATATCGGTCTCTTATACCCTATATTATTTACAACTCCCAACTTTGACTCGTGGCCTGTAAAGACTCTTGGTGTCAATTAAATTAACGCTATTTGTATATAGCTTGCGCGAAGTAAGTCTGCATATAAAATCCGGGGGAAAAGCGAGAGCTCGCGTATAAGCAGATAAAGCGAGAGTAGAGGTGTGATTTTCCGCGTCTTCTCCCACACTGAGCCCCCCGCGGAAAAAGTATATATCCCGAGACTAAAGGACTAAACACAGGCCTTGGAGTCTTAAACGGGCTGTCCCGACGTCTTGCCCGACAACTTCCTGAGATAAGCCGTGCCGATAGAGGCGTAAGCCCCTTGTCTCCTTCCCCTCCCCCAACGTATATCTGCTATCCCCCCCCCCGTCCCTCTCTCTCTCTCTCGCTCGTCCTGCGCCGTCTTCTTTCTCGACTCTCGGCTATCTTATCTACTACAAACAAGAATTATGTTTGCCTCGTAATCTGCGCGCTCTCGCGCTCACACACACGCACAGTCGCAGCGAAGAGACTCTCGCGATTTATTATCCGAACTGGTTGGACCGTGTGTGCACACGAGGCAGCTGAGAAGCGAAGCTCGCGTAGAGCCGCTGATCGTCAAAACGCGCTTTTTTATGGTGCGAGACTCTGCTGTACATATACGCCGGGTTTATGGCGAGGAAGTGGACGATTACGTAAAACTGACTTAGCCGTCGCTTGTGCGCCTCTGTGTGTACATGCGTATGTATATGCTCTTATCGGTATCTTTCGGGAAAGTAAACGGACTATACACGTGCGCGCACTACCTGTGAATCAATATACACAGAACGGGAAGCTTATCTTTCTTACGTTGTGTAATGTACCAATACTAGACTTGGCACAGTGCGCTGCGCGCACTGTAGTAGACTATTAATTATTCATTAGCTTATTAAATGAAATATAAATGCTTGGTTGATAATTTTTATATTTGTTTTCTATCACGGAAATATATCAAACTTTACAATATATGATTCATTTGGAGCTCATGTAAATTTCAAAATTACCACGGTTTCATTGCCAACTTCCTTTTAAAATTTTAAGGTTATGTCTCAACTCAGTTCGTGTCAGCGTTCACATCATGTTTCTTTTTGTAACAATAATAATATTTACAATAGAATATTATAAATACACAAATTATAATTTGATATGTATTATAGTATTATATTACATTTTTAATATTAGAATCAATTTCAGAAATCAAAAACAAATCAAAAAATTCTAACGATACTTTTGACGCATGCGCATTACAAGAGCCAATCATATTGACGCATTCTTGGCTTCACTTCATCCGGTCATGACTTTTTTATATAGGGATATACGTGACTAACTGACTATATGGGGAAATCTACAGAAAATATGCAGTTAGTGCTCGAAAATCCGAAAAAAAAAATTCGATGCTACATCGCCGCTACCACACTTTTCTTATCCTTTGCGGTCTATAGAACACTGAAAAGGCGATGATCCTGCGATATCAACCTCGGCACAATGATTTCTGGGCGATTTGAATTTTTTTTTTGTGAAATTTTCGTCGTAAAAATTCATGAAAAGTACCCATTGTTCAACGGCATGTACTCAAGCTCTGGGGCTGCAAACGGTAAATGCGTATTTATAGGATCAAAGTATGAGATAAAATATTCAATTTTAGCCCTGGTGAGTTAAAAATAGTTGCTTACATTCAAAGTTGTCTTGGTCTGAAAATAGCGAAAAATCGAAATTTTTCATAAAAAACACAAGGTAATTTTTTTATTTTAAAATTGTAATAACGTTTTACTCGGGCGGTTGTCATCACCCATCCGGATCTTAAATTGAAGCTCCTTTCTTGTACTTTGATTTTACCAAATTAGATTAACATTTTATTTGTTGATTAGCTATATTTATGCTTATCAATTTCTTATGGAAATATGCTTATGGCTATCAGAGGCCCTTTTTCGATCTTTTTGATTGTCATATATATGGCTATTCAACAAAGAGGGGTTTAATCTAAATTTTCAAAACCAAAGAACAAGATAAGATCTTCAATTTAAGCCCTGGACGATCAACAATGACAGCCCGAATCAAAAGTTATCAGAATTTTAAAAATCGCAAAATCGCCGGTATTCGTGAAAAATCAAAATATTTTTGATTTTTCACATTTTTTAAAGACAACTTTTTACCCAAGCAACCATTTTTAACCCACCAAGGCTAAAATTAAAGATCTTTTTCAGCACTTTGATCCTGGTAGAGGCATTTTCAGTTTGCGCCTCCCAGACATCGAGTACATTTTCGAGCACTCTAACTGCATATTTTCTGTAGATTTCCCCATATATCTTACACGAGTTAGTTTTCACGCGAACCGACGAATCTCGGTCAAGTAATTACGACCTAGCCACTGGATTCATTATGCATCCTATATGATCGTCACACCACATGCAATCAAACACACGAACCTAGCAACAAACCCGTCCGATTCTCGCCGACGAGATATAACGAGCGACAAACTTTCCCGCGAGTACAGTGTGAGACGAGACGGAAGCTTCGAAGCAATTAGCATCAGAGAACCGCGTGCAGCGCAATGGAGTCGGTTTTTCCAGCTGGAAAAATTCCTAATTTGATTATTTCGATCGGTTGGGGCGCTTCCAAAGAGTCGCTCTGCCGAAAAGCTCTACCTCTACCTCCGCCGTTTACTTTTATTTCAGCCGCGAGTGCTCCTCGTCGTTGTTTCCGTTCTGCTGCCCCTGCTTAACCGCGGCGTGAAACGTCGGCGCGGCCGCCACAATGCGCATCAGGCACACGCGCAAACTGCACGAACGAGAGCCAATAACAAAGAGCCAGCGTAGCCCGTTTACCGGGATAATATGCCTTTTTCCAACCGCCGGCGCTAGGCGCGAGATATTGTATACGACGCCGCGCGAGGACAAAAAAAATCCGCCGCGGAGCCATGGTTATAGTCCGATAAATTCGAAAAATGCGTCCGACCGCAATCGCGGAAAAATGAGCGCGTGCGCGCGTGAGCTCACATGACGCTGTGCTTGCTAAAAAAAAAAGCGCTAGCGACAAAAGCACCGCCGACAAAACGCGAGCGAGCGCTGAGACAAAAGGGCCGAAACCTATAACGATGACGCTCTCTCTGTCTCTCGCTCTGAATTCCATGGTAGCTAGCGGCACGGTCTAACTTTTTTCCCATGACCGGCTCTAGTCTCGCGTTTTTCAAAACCTCGTCGGGCTTTGCGTACGCACAAAGAGAGAGAGAGAGAGAGAGAGAGAGAGAGAAACACGGAATCGCAGAGCGAGAGCCATGTCGCGCGATCGACGAGGCTAATCGGCAAAACTTGCGCCTTGTCTGCTTACAACAATCCCAAGAGTCAATTTGGATTCGATCGCGCGCGCTTACGTGTGTGTGTGTGTACCTGTGGGACGAGGCAGATAGAGCTATAGAGAGCTGCGAGAGGGATCCTCGACACGATCGCGAGATTATACAGCTACACCCACACGCCGAGCGCACGATATAATAGATAGTAATTGCAGGGTTGCGCCACACAGAGAAAAGAGAGCTGCGGCCTCTCTCTCTCTCTCACTCTCGACAGATCGATCACCGCCGCGCGCGAAAGAGTGAGAAAGACGCTGAGAGAGCGTGGCATGATAATGCTCGGCAAAGAGATCGCGCCGTAATGATGCGGCGCTGCTCGTCCGAGAAATCGTTCTCACATTATTTCCTCGCGATGAGCCTACTCCCCCACCGCTCGCTGCGCGTCCTCGTGTTATTACAGTCGCGTTATACGTGCCCGCCGCCGCGATCGTCGCTCCACTTTTCGCCTTCCTTTTTCTCCCCTTCGTATAGCGACGCGCCTATAACGCACTCTCCGATTAATAACTCCCGAGTCTCTCGGACTTTGTGCAAATTGCGAGAGAGAGAGAGAGAGCGCGCGAGAGTTCTATAAATAAAACGCGATCTTGGAAGTGGTCGCCGATAAAAGGAGGAAAAAGAGCAAGAGGGGGGGGGGGCGGACGGAGTAGGGCAATGAATGGCGATTTAATTAACGTGTCTTCGAAACGAGCAATGACACTGATGCCCCGAGACTTATAATACTTCGCAGCGCACGGTGGCAAATTGCAATTTATAGCGGGGACCAGCGCGCGGCTTTTTCTCTCTCCCTCTAGGCGGCGGCGGCGAAACGCTAATCGACAAACGGAACGAATTCAGTCGCGCTGCCGCTGCTGCTGCTATAAATTAAGTTTTTGGCGCGCCGCCGATTGTAAATCTTGCGAAAGAACTCCTCCCATCGGCCGCATTAGCTCGCGCAACAAGACCGGATGTCTCGATGAAAATCCTGGAAAATCGCGGAGCCCTCTTTCCTCGTCGGAGTATACAGGCGCAGCGACTCGGCCGCTTCCTCTGCAGCGCAGTGCGCGGATTTGCATATTATTTATACAAACTGGTTTCAGCTCTCGACGCGAAATAAAAATCCACGCCGCGGAGCTGCAGCCCGCGCCACCTTCGTCGTCCGAGTGTATTATACAGAAGATCCGAAGGACGAGCATGTGTGTTTTGCCGGACAAAGTGTGCCTGCGTGCGTCCCGTTATACTCCTTCGGCGCATAAGTATACAACGCTTCGTTTATTTTCTCTCGGCGTCGCGATTGAATTCGTTTTCCCTTGCCCCGCCGGCGCAACCTTTCCCCTTCGCCTTTCTCTCTCTCTACACAATGTTTATGCCGGAATAATGCGCCACTACGCGCGCGGCTGCATTTCATGAATAATTAATGACTCGCTGAAAATATTGCTCATTATTTGATCAACTTACTCGTCGTATCGCCGTGTGTGCCTGCACATTTACATCCGTTGATTTTACGCTCTCCCGTGTATCGAATTCGTTCAAATTAATCTCTTCTCGATTTGATCACGCGCGCGCGCGCGTCCTCTGTTGTGTTATGGTCTAACTGGTGAAATTCGCAGACGATTAGTAAACGGAAGGCGAATTATCTCCAAAGAGGTTTCGAGACAAAGAGCAGGATTTTTCGAGTATCGCGACGGTGCGCACACACAGTGCTGCTTTGCAAACAGTGGCTACTTACGCATGATAACGTATTCAGCAGCCGCGCATGAAAGGAAGATAAGAAGAGAGAGGGAGAGAGAGAGAGGCTCTACTGCAGCATTAGGGCTTATAAATGCGCGCACCGCCGCCGTCGGAACTTTTAACACGCCGCTCTCTCCTCGCCACAAACGAACGAAGAGCCGAGAGAAGGTAAAAAGAGGCAAATCACTTCGCACGTTCCTCGAAAAACCCTCGCCTAGCTTTATGGGCTGCGAACCGCTTATTCTATTCCCGAGAAACTGTCGACGGCCGCCGCCGCAACGATTCTCACGTGTATAATATACACCGCGCGCGTATTTGCTTTGTTTCTTCTCTGAGCGACTCGCGCACGGGCCGAGTAATTACGCTGAATTATATTTACGTTTCATCGAACGCGCACGGCGCATAAAGTCGACGAAAACAAAGTGTCCGCGCTCAAAATTCGTGTAATTATGCGCGCAAAAATGACGACGGCGCGCGGGGGGCCGTCGTCATTTTAATTAACGGAAATACGTCCTCGCGCGTGTGCATTATTTAATTTTAATAACGGAATTGATTTCAGTGTGCAGCGTGATGTGCGGAGACGCGCGCTCTTTTTAATTAACGCGCTCACACATCGATTTAACACAACTCGCGAGACTCGAGAGTTTAACGATCACCTCATTTAAAATGAAATGCAGGGGATTTTCGCGGAGAGGCGGCGGCGAAGGAGGAAGAGATGAGAAAGAGCAAAAGGAACAGCGTAGCGACGACGACTTGAGAGAGAGAGAGAGTCTCGTGTCACCCAATCAGCCGCTCAGGCCGTCCGTGGAGAATTAATATAATTTATGAAAATGAGCGCGGCCGACGCCGATGACGGCTGATTCTTCTGCGGCGAGAGCTGGTAGCCTTGTATGTGTAGATGCCGTCAGGCATATAGCGAGTTGTGTCGCTGATGGTGGTGAGGGTATTCGAGCGCGTTCTCCGACTTTATTTGCGGACCGAATACGTTCGCTTCCGATGAGACTATAATTATTCTTTAAACTACCGTGTGGATTCACGTGAGAGTAAGTGCAATACTAAGGTTTCCAGTTTAATCGAGTGCGCTTGTACCTACACGAACTTTATTCCGGTTAATTTTGAGGGAAAAAAATATTGTCTCGGGGCCTGGCTAACGAAAAGTGATTTACGGCGCATGCAAATATGCCGAGAGAGCTGCCGTTTGAGCGATACGCTGTACGTACACGACGAGCAGCAAAAAAGTGGGCAGAGAGCTCGTTTATACGGCCAATAAATTACTAATAACTCTAATCTCCATTTAAATTAGTCACGAAGCACGTGTATCGCAGGTGGCGACAAGATTTCAGTGGGAGTACAGCCCGCTGCAGGACGGTCCAGTCTCCCCTCTCTCCGTCGCAGCGACAACGAGTTTTCTCGCTCCGCCGGAGATTGCAAATGACATTCATGGTGAAATCGAGTCGACTCCGTTAACAATAATTGATTTGATAGGCCGAGTTCTGTGCGCGCGAGTCTAGTAACTCGCGAGCTGGATTATTATAACGTTCGTTAACTTTCGCCGTCGGGCTCGCGTCTCGCTGCGATAACGCGACTGTGAAAAATATCTCAAGCTAATTTGGACAGACTGACTATTTCGTTAACATGGCTATCGGGTAACTTCTTGGTTTCTGGAAATCGAAAATACGAAAGCGCCTTCTAATGGTATGCCTATACAAGATCTGATTTCTGAGCTGAAATATTAGATGAGATTATCCTACAGTTCGACAGCACTAATCGTATTCAACAGGCAATGGCATAAACTACATATTTAGACGATAAGAGTTTAAGTAAAATACTACACGTCTTTGATAATGGGTGTATTTTCAATCCGTGTTCACATGTCTATCAAATTAGAAACTCATGTTGTTTTCATCTCGGTCTCATCTCAGACAGTTGGTATGACTATTCCACCGTCTGCCGGCTAGCGGTTTTCAACCTAGGAACGGGTGCAAAGCAGTTGCCCAAAAGCTCATTTTGCTCGTTTTAAAATTGTTCACAATTATTTTCACACCAAGAATCCGACAGCGAGTAGAGGAAATTACTTCTGGTGTGAAAATAACGATCTCCTCGCCGCAGCTCCATTAAGTCCTTGAGCGCGGTATAAGCCTGAAGCAACGCAAAAACGAAATTTTTCGAAGATACAAGAGGGGGCGGTGGTAAAAAAGTCCCGTGAGCCACACGGCGTCTCCGAGCTGCAGGGAAACCTGTCCCTAATTGATAGGAAATTCCATCGCGGCTCTTTCCCCCTTCCCTCCTCCTCGGCTCGTCCAGTCCTTCCTCTCTTTCTCTCTCACTCGGTCTGTATCTGCGTGAGGGAATTTTTCAGAGGCCGTAAAACAGGTCGTAACTGGATAGGTACTTTGCGAGGATTTGTAATCCGCGCGCCTTGTAATACCTCAGGATTGTAGCTCGACCGCGCGCACACGTCGCTTTTTAAGCTACGCCTACGAGAGGTAAGAGAAAAAAAGGAAAAGTTAATTAGGACGTCGCGCTCTATATAAAACGGCGATCCTCCTTTTCTGGATGAAAATTCCATTTTCGTAATTATCTCGGAAATCCAGAAATCGTTTTATTGGACGGAGAATTTCGCGAAGAAAAGCAATTTAACCGCGGTGCTCCTCGCGCAGTGGCTTTTTGCGCGGCAGTGCAATACACGCGACAACTTATAAATAACTCGTGTTTAAAACTTTATCGCGCGGCAAATTGAATGTCCGCGCTAAAAATTGTCAAAGTATAAACCGGAATCGAGTTAACGATCTCTGCGCGCGAAATTTCTATACGCGCGACGACGAGGGCGCGAAGCCGAGCGAGAGAGAAAAATTAGTATGCCGAAAAAATCCCGGCAGTCCGTATCGTCTTAAAATAGCATGGGCAGACGCAATTAGCGGAAGGGCTGGAGCGCGCGAAAAAAGAGCGTGGATAAAGGAGTGGGCGGAATGAAGCTGTGGATTCATTAGTGGGTCGCTTCTGCAATTTGATTACGCGCTACTTCACTCTCTCCAATCAGCAGGCATTCTCTTTGCTATACGAGCTCTGTAACTTTCGGCGCCGCTACCTCGCTCGCTCTGTGTGTGTGTACGTGTACGTGTACGTGTACTGCGTATGTGCTGCCTAGTTCGCAAGCCGGTCGAGGAAGCCGCACCCGCAGCGGATTGAAATCCGGGACCGATAGCTTTTCCGAATCGAACTACTAACTCGAGCACCTCGTCAAACACGCGCGGGTCTCTTTCTCTCTGATATTAGAGCGAAAGAGACAGCCTCGGAAGCAGTTCTGCGGCGGATCGATTTCGAATTTATCCGCGTGGACCTCGATTTTAATACCTTATGTACTCGTCGCGCTTGTGGCTCGTGCAAGTTCGTTCGAATATCTCGACGGCTACGTGCGTGCACGTGAGATCGGCTTGCAATCGAAGGCTCGGAAATTTTTCTCACGTTCGGGACCCGCGGGAAGCCTGTGTGACAAGATTGAGATAAGGGGCCATCGAAGCGTTCTCTCCTCCGAGCGTGGGACTATGACTAGACAGGAATCAATTCGATATACACTCTCCGCGACGCTGTACCCAAATGAACGAGCCTCTTGTACGCGCGTCGACCTCGACGCGTTCATTTCGAAAGAGAAAAATAAAGCCCATTATAGAGACAAAATCGAGTTTGGCCAGCAGGCAGCAGCGGCAGCAGCGCTATCGAGGGAAAAAATGGAAAAAGCAGCGAATAGAGAGGAGACTAGACTCTGTGTACACTGGGAAAACGAATTTGGAAAAGAGCCCCTACCACTCGCGTCGGCGATTTGTCGCGAAACCACCAATTTTCCCGATCGAAAGGCTCCAGCGCAGCGCTCGCGCTTGGTTAGCTCGGAACAGGGCCGGCCGCGCGCGCGCACACACACACTCACGTATGCCGGGGACGACGCTCGACAACAGGTTGAATTAATTGACAAAGATAGCATTTTCCGCGTCGATGTACCTAAACGCAAATATTCGATTGCCGCGCGCGACTGTACGGTGCAGTAGGGCGTCGTCCAATGCCCTCTGCGTGATTCGGTTGATCGAACACATTTTAATCAATTCCATTAGTGCAGGCGCCCTTCCCTCATCCTACTCCGCGTCGCGGTCTTTCCCTCGCGACGGACTGTCGACCATCTGAAATACACTTGAAAAAAGGAATTCATCGATCGTCGGCGTTGCATCGTCCTTGCGTTGCAAAAAAATCGCACACCTTTGAGCGTGTTGTGCATTGGCCAGTGACGTTCGTCGTTTCGGTTTACACGGCGCTAATCATCGGCTGACTAATTGGCCGCTGACGCGAGCTCTGCAGGGCGACGATTAAACGCTCGATCGCGGCCGCGCGCAGTTGTATGCTCTGGCCGGCCTTTTCCGAAATCTAGCGCGATTAATGGCTCGTGTGAGGTTCGACCGCCGCGCGAATTACATGGAACACATATATTCCGGTACATTGCGTGCGTGCTTTCTATTCGAGTATTTTATGTGGCTTAGCGCGGTGTGACGCGATGCGTCCCTATCTCGACAATTTAGATACTCCTGACAGGGCAATTAAGATTTACCATTCGGGAGACACAACTTTAAGCCGACGTCCGATCTCGACTGCATTAGCCTGACGTCTTGATTCTTCGGCTGAGAGCTTTTAAGATCCCGATACATCTCTTCGCATTGTCGAGATGCAGAGCGAAACCGAATAAACGCGTCAACCTGATTTCGTTAACCTATCTCGGAGCGCGCGCTCGATGGTGCCGAGAGCGTATAAGCAGTGATTCCTCGAGATGGAGAAAGAGATAAGGTGTTTGGTAAAGGGTAATATCCGCGGCGAAGCGATTCCACGAAGCGCAATAATAGCGCCGTGAGACTATGGGGGAGAAAGTGGCGATTACCGCGGCTGAGCGAGAGTGGAAGAGAGAGGACAGTAATAGCTCTCGCCCTACAGACCCTGGCCAAAGTTTTCTCGCTCGAGGTTTTCCAGATCGCTCACAGAGGGAGGGAGCATAGAATCGAATCGGCGAGGCAGAGGAATATAGGGAGGGCTCGTATAGCTTGCCCTGGGAATTAACATATAAATTAGGCCAAGCTGGCCGCCACCGCCGGTATAACAGCGGGAAAAAGCTCGCGAGTGCGAGAGAGCTAACTCGATTCTACTACTTGAAATATTTTCAATTATACGAAACGACCTCTCTCTCTCTCTCTCTCTCTCTCTCTCTCTCTCTCTCTCTCTCGATCGATCGATCGATCGATCGTCGCTCGCTCGCTCGCGCGGGCAGCTTTCGCGAGGCCGTAAACTTGCTAACTTATATTGGAAGCCCGAGACTATTTCGCGAACATATTTTTCATTGGGAAAAAGCTCGAGCCATCAAAAACTCGCGGGCCGTCTCTCTCGTTTTTTTGCTATGCGTATCGCTCGAGCGCGAGCTATAAGGCGAGAGGCTAAAAAAACGCGTGCTCTTTTCTTATATACACTTCATAATAAAGTCATAACTTCGATTTTACAAAAGTATGATTTATCACGCGGAGAAAGCGATTCCGAGAAGGCATTTATCGCGCCTTTTTCCTTCGTTCCATGCCCCCTCCATATATCTTGGGCTTTATGATTTCATCCTTTAGCGTATAGGTACATGCACTTTCTTACCGTGTACCCAGGAGAGAGAGAGAGAGAGAGAGAGAGAGAGAGAGAGAGAGAGAGAGGGAGAGAGAGAGAGGGAGAGAGCGAGAGAGAGTAGGCCCAAGACCACAACACACTCCGCGGCCATTATCAATGAAATAGCAAATTTTTTTCTCCGCACTCCGCGGAAAATATATATACACGTGGCAGACAATGGAGGAATTAATAGCACAGGCGCAAGCGCCTGCAGGATGGTAAGCTCGAGAGCTTGGATTTATGAACGTGGTCGTTAAATCGGGCTCTCGCAATAAAATCGAAACTGGCCTCTCTCTCTCCCCCTCCACACCCCCCTCCTTCTCCTCGCCCTCGTCCTCGCGATCTGTGTGTGTGCGTGCGTGTGCCGAACTCGAACTATGTTCGATTTCAGCGTGACAAAGGCTGCATTTCCCGGACCAAAAGCTCAACTGAAATAAGCATGCGGAATATGACGTAATAAACAGCGACTGATAAAAAAAGTTTCTAGCCGGCCCCCGCGAAAAAGCTGGAATGCGCGGCTGATTTTGATCGTCCAGTATAGAGCGAGGCTGAAGGAAAAATAAACCCGCGCACGACGTGTGCTTTTTTCGACGGCGTCGTATGGGTGCGCGGGCGCGTAAAAAAAGAGCGTACACGACGAGCGAGAGCGAGAGAGAGAGAGAGAGAGAGAGAAAGAGTTAGTTGGGTGTCGCGTCGGCGTCCATCCTAATCAAGCAATAACTATTTGTCAGCAGCTCGTCCGGGCAAGCTAAATCCAAGCTAATTCGACATCCATGTCGGACACAGATTCGCTATCGGCTATCTCTTTCTATCTGGACGACAGCATATTCGCATTAGCCTGGACCGCAACCCACGCTCGATCTCTCTCCCTCTCTCGCTGTTTCTCTCCTCGACGCGCGGCGGCGACCTCTCTCCCTCTGCTACATACGGCTATACATGTATACACCCTCTCGTTCCTGCTCCGAAGCAGAGAGTAGGACTGTAAGTAGTAGTGTCGGCCCAGACATACACACCAAGTCGTCCTAGGACCCAGTTCACCGCACACTCTGAGTGCGTATATGCCGTGTACAGGTTGCTCTCTCTCTCTCTCTCTCTCTCTCTCTCGCTCATTCTCCGCCCGATGCTACACATTTCACGCGCGTGCGTGTGTATGCATACTTCTTGCTTCGGGGTATGTACCTAAGTCAGCCGTGACATCTCCATCTCGCCGCTTTACATATCTGCCGGACTTAATTGAAACGGCCGACAATGCTCGAAACTATCGACACAAATTCTTTTAATCAAGCGGCCGAGGGAGCTATAAAGCCTCTATAGCGCTATCTCGGAGAACCACTAATTCCCTCGTGTTCGGAATCCATCAGTGCAGCGGAGAGTGGGAGAGAGAGAGAGAGAGAGAGGGCGAGAGCCGACTGCAGTCTTATCTGCGACGCGAGCCCTCCTATCTAAAGTGGTTCTCACTTAGTCCCTGTGCGCCGTCTCTGTATACACATATACACTGCACCTATATACGGGAATGTTGGGGAAAAAGGCTCTGATGAATGCGTATAACGCACACACACACACACACACGTATAGTATATAACGTAGTCCCTCGGAGCGTGAATGAAGCTACAAGAGAGAAAGACTGATATTTTTGGTACGGCGTAGCCCTTTCTTGACTTGCGATCTAGAAGGAATTTAAATTCGGCATGTATAGCAGAATTAAATTCGTAATCGCCGTAAGCTTTTAAAAGAACAGCGCTTTTAGAGGAAGTTAAAAGCTCTCGTTGAAAATACACGAGGGCCGCGGAATAATAATGACGAAAGATTATTCTTATATACGGTCTTGTTGAATCAACGAGTGCAGGAAAAATAAATTATTCAAACTCGATCGACACGCTAATACTTTCTCTTCTCCTCGTCGATAATTTATTTGTACAGCAGCAGCGAGGGCAGAGGCACGTGATGATATTTTTTTATCGGACATCGATCGATTCCCGCGAGTGTGATCCGCTTAATCCGCGCGTCGGACGTTTTCGAACCGCCGCCGCCAGCTGTCTCGTTAATTCCCGTCTAAAAATATGAGAGAGACGACGTGTCCGGCAGTTGTCGTCGAAAGGCACCAAGCGTATACTAGCAAAGAAAAAAAAAAACAGCTGGCGCGCGTTCCTTTTTCAGCTCTCCGCCATCAGTCCGTAGGTGAAATCGCGGAATATCTTATTAACCGGACAATGGGCAATCAGCGACGCCATATACACGCTTGCGGTGACGTTCGCCGCCGCATAACGAAGGTCAATTTCTCCCTCTCTCACTCGGTCTCCCGTCGTTTTCCCTTTCTTCTCCTCGGGGAGACAAATAAAAGACACGCCGCGGAGAGATGGAAGTTTGCAAAGACAATGTTATAGAGGGGCATTTTGACTAACGAGTCGGTACGACACACACACGCGCGCGCGCGCGCGCTGTGGGATCAGGACACTAAAAATGATAAACATCTCTGTAAGAGATAGGAAAGAAGAAGAAGGGAGAGAAAGAGATGGCGCTGATGGGATTCGTTGCCGACAAATCAAAGAAGAGACCGGTCGTTGTGCAGTCGATTGTGGAGCGATCAGGCGGGAGACGGGGGTAGGAGTGTGGAATCGGGCGATTTACTAGCGCGCGGCTTGAAGAATCTCCTCGGGTTCACAGGGCAGCGCCCTTGCTGCGAGTTAACTCTCCCCCGCTGAGAGAGAAAGAGAGACGGAGAGGTACACGCCGCCCCGACAACGAGCTTGATCTATGGTCTCCTTCTCTCCTTTCTCTCTCTCTCTCTCTCTTTGCATGGCCAGCGGAAGCCGACATTCTTTTGCGATCCTCTCTGTTATGTGCGCGCTCTTCTTTCGATTATTCTTACGAGGATTGTACGCCCGGACACTTTCGTCCATTTGGAGGATAGACGTAATACGTCTGTATTATACTGCCATGATTCAAGATTATCGACGACTACATCGGAGGATTCTGCGGCGTGTCTTGTCGGAGCCGGCCTCGTTCTACTTGAAGATTTGCTTCGCCGTTTTCTATTGTACAAAGCGGATCACTCCCATCGGACTACAGAGTTTCGTTAACGCGGTCGTGTGAATCGTGGAAATTTACTGTTTGTACCTTTGCTATTGATCAATTATGCAGGAGCACTTAACAAGTATCAAGAATGATTGAAAACGAAACGCAGATGATTTAACTTGGAAAATACCTTGTATTTATGTAATGATGCGAAAGGAATTCTTAATTTTATTACCGTAATTAAATTGACCCACACAGCGAGAACGCAGCGTAAAACAGCTTATCTGTCTATAGGGGGAAAAAGAGGATCAAAGGAAGTGCCGATTTTACATTTCTAGTTATTCCAAAATATAATAATAAGTCCAATTCTACAGAATTTAATTGTGTTAATTTGGCACTATTACAAGCTACGAGCGCGTAAATTTTGATAATGAAAATTTGAATTGCCCTTGATTTGGATTCTCGGGAACTCTATTTTCGCTTATTATTTCATGTTCCCTTCTTTTGATAGGCACGTTGATAAATTTATATGCCGATTTCGCTTAGATTTGATAAAATTAATCAACTTGATTGAATTTGTCGAATATTTGATATATTGTTAAATTGATTAATATTGCTGAAATTCAATAGAAATGAGATGAATTATAGCTCTTTTTTTCGTACGAGTAAACCTGTTTTCATGCTTTATCGCCTCAAGTCTTTTCCTCAGAGGTATATGGACCATCCGACAAAAACGATTTAATGAAGAAATTAAAATCTATCACGCAAAACAAAAATTAAAATCAACAACTGTTTGCAGGAGAGAACGATCGCTCGACTGAAGTCGTTGGTTATAAAGCACACCGAGAGTCCTGCTATTATCTAATCCCGATATCCTCTCCCGGTATAATGGATCACAGCCGCGTTATCAAAGCGATGCGAGTCCGAATAGAATAAGATATTGGTCTCAAAGCCTCGGTACCGCGGAGTCAGAAGGAACGAGGCAAATAGACCGGACGGAAGAGATAGCACATACGAAAGAAGAGGCTCTCGCGCATATATGGGATTTTCAATTTCCTCGTCATCCTTGAGAGGCTTGCTGCAACGTCGATTCTCCTATACACTCCTCATCCGCTCTCTTCCGGCCGCAGCTTACTACAACATCGCGAGTCTTTTTCTCGTCCGTGCAGTCTCTCACGTTCTCTCTCTCTCTCTCTCTCTCTCTCTCACTCGATCTCTGCCCCTCTCGCTCGCGCGCTCGGCTCCATTCATTAACGCAACACGATTTATCAATTAGCGTAAAAGGCAGCGATAGATTGTCGTCCTGATATGTCCCACTCGCGAGTCTCTCCTCCTTTAGGCAGATCTCCCCCCCCCCTCTCTCTTTCTCTCACATGTGCGCCTAGCGTCGCATCTCCTCGCCCGCTTCCGCCCACCGACGATATTATATTCAGAGTGAGGGAGAGAGAGAGAGAGAATCGCTGTATATAATATACTTTGTCGGCCCTCGGTCGCCGCGGAGGTTATGGCGCGCGCGATACGCGAGAACGCTCGTTTATATGAGTGGGCCTCGCGCCGGGCTTTCATTAATGGAAAAGAGGGATTTCGGATTTTAAGTGCATTTCCGAGTTTACGCGCGAGCGCGCACTGTCTCTCTAGCAGTGATGTGTGTGAATGTGTCTGCGTGTGCAGTAAATTATACATATAACGCGTTAATAGCTTCTTCGGCTGGCGAGGCTCGCGCATGATAGTGCACCAGAGATATAATGGCCGATCAAAATTCAGGATATGGCGAGGTGGCTGCTCGCGGGCCAAGGACACCGATGTGCCCTGATGATATCATGCCGATGTCACGTGCGCAGAGAGATGAAATTTTATACGAAACATATAGTTGCTTACCTCTGTTCGTGCACGTGTGTCCTGATGGTGTGCTCAATAGCCTCGATCGGAGGCCTCTTCTGAAACAGAAAAAGAGTTGTTAGTTTTCTGCAGACGCTGTATGATAGTATCGCGACGTGAAATCTCCCGCGCAAAGGTGTGCGGGACGTGTGGGAAATACAGAAGAGCCGTGCAAAGATCGTCGCGGGTGGTCCTCGCAGGAGATCCTCCGAAGCCATAATGCCGAGTTTTGAGGAAAAAATTTGGGCAGCGATTCTGTATATTTATATAGCGCTATATCAGCGACCGGTTCGAGACGACTCTCGAGCGCGTCTCTGCAATTTGGCGTGATTAGTATAATACACTGTGTATGGATCGTAAACGAAAAGAAAAAGTACCTCCGCGCAGCATATACAGCCGAAGCGATTCGAGGGAATTCGGTGCGATGCGCGCGAGATCTTGCACATGGGGCCTCGCGTATACTCCTCCGCGTAAATCATCCTTGAAGCGTGTAGTTACGAAAGGAATAATATATCAAAGCGACTCGCGGATAACGACCACGATCGAACGCAGAGAGAGAGAGATGGAGAGAGAGAGGGAAAACAGAGCGCTCGCGTGTCGGAGAGCTGTGCGCAAACGATACAGCTCGTGAAAAGGCCTCTGTGTGTACGTAGACTGCACACTGACACGCGCACGGGCTGCACCGCCGAGAGCGAAGCCAACGAGAAAGAATGGAGAGAAAAGAGTAAAGGAGAGCTCTCCCGCCGATACAAACGCGTAGAGTCTGTATGCACACACACGTATAGTATAGGGTGTGCAATTTACTTCTCTCTCACTGCAGCGCGGGCTATCCAATTACACATAAAGTACTAATCACGCAATTAATCTCAATCTATTTAATAACACCTTTATTACCGCGCCGCGCGCTGAGAGAGAGAGAGAGAGAGAGAGAGGGGGGGGGGGGACCCAAGAGCGCGCGGCCTCGCTGCAACAAACATGAATCGAATATCGCTTGCCCTTTATCTCTCTCCCTCCCTACACTCTTATTGCTCGCCTCTTCTTCGCGGATGCTTTTAAACTACCTTTTTCCATCCCCTCGACTGCGCGTCAGCTATACACACAGACACACACGGAGCGAATCCTTTTTCTCCCCCTTGTATTAAATGCATCCCCCCTCTTTCAAACGCATCGATGCGTCGCGCGAGTTTTCAAAAGACATGCGTGCGTGCAGCAGTTTTTCTTATTTCCCTTTGTCTAGCCTACTCCCAGACGCGCGCGAGCCCTTTAAATACGCAATTTTTGAGTGAGCGCTAGTTTCCTCGTCTCTTCTTGTGTTTCACGTATACACTGTCACACCAGTGCAGGGAGAGTCAGCAGCAGGTTCTTCATCAGCTCGAGCTGCACCTATACACACGTACACGCTTTGTAATCACGACGACGGCGGGGCAGACCCTCCCGCGCGACGACTCTGCGTGAGCACAATGGGATTTCTCTCGTCGAAAAAGCGAGAAGCCATTAGGTGATGATTTCGCTGTGTAATTGAAAACGCTGCGCGTATACTCCGGCCGCGCGCGCTTTGCGCGAGATATTGCGCCTTTTGGACTCGGAAATTAGCCGCGATTGTTTTTTGCTACTTCCGCCCGTGCGCCTCAATTACGCAAATGAGCGTCTCGAACGAGAGCTTCGAGATGCGACACATTTCCGATAAGTCGTTTTACGAGATTCGCACCGAGTATTTTAATAAATCCATGGCGAGAAAAAGGTTAAATTTGATTCGCATACGGGCGGGCGAGGATGAATGCGCCGGCGGATAATGAAGCTCGGCCGAGAGGTGCGGGGGGAAGGGGTTAGCAGTTTATCGAATTAAGGCAATTAGCGCTACAAGCGTTCTCCTGCCATCCCACTTAAGCGCCTATCAGCTCGGACACTCGAAAGCTTTTCGGTTTCGTCCTGATGTCCTCTCCCTCCCTCTGCTCCTCGATAAGTCCGCAAGGCTGCAGTATAAGCGCGTGTACACCTGCCAACTGTGGCTCAGTCGAGTGAGTTTCGCGACGCACAAATCAACCGACCAACGTACTCGCCTATACAATGTAATACAGTACGCAGTAGAGTCTCGCGCGCAGAAAATAAAGTATTCGCGCGGCGTAATCCCTAGTCTCGAATAGCCGAGGCTTAGCGTAGAAGGAACGACGGCGGCAGCAGTGGCCAGCAGCAGCAGCAGCAGCAGCAGCAGCGGATCCTCGCATTAGGCGCAGGTTTGCGGAGCGAAACTGCAAACTCTCTTTTAATTCCTGGAAAATTTGAATAAAGTTACGCTCACGCTCTTGCGCCCGTCCGAGCGGAGAGTATTAGGGGACGGAATTCGCGCGGCAACATTTTAAACTCGCATTTGGATTTGGCCGAGGCTTAAGCCCTAACTTTATCCGTGGACTCTCTCTCTCTCTCTCTCTCGCCACGTGGCCGACGCACATGCGGCGTGTGTCTCGCCGAAGAGTCTTCCGAAAAAAGCCAACTTTTTCGCGGCCATGAAATCGGGATTATGGAGTACGTCGAGCTGAGAGGAAGGGAGTTGGGAACTTTTGGCTATTTTTATGCACACAGGCACACACGCGCGGACATACTGGTGTATGAAAATTTTACAAGAGAGAGACGATACGCTGAAATTGATTTTCTATCGCTATACGCCCAATACTGATGGGTGGAGTTAGAAAGCGGCGCGAGAAGGAGTAGCATACCTATAAGAAGAGGAAAAAGAAGCAGCAAGAGAGAGAGTATCGGGAGGAGGCCAACTCCTCGACCCTATTAAAAAGGCCGTTTCCGCCTTCGTTTCTGAAAGCCTCTTATGGCACTCGAGGCAACTGCGAAAGCACTTGAAAGCTCCTGAAAAGCCCGAGCCGACAACACTTCCCTGGTTGAGTGCCGTCCCGCCAGGAGGGCGCTCCGCGACTTCGCACCCTGTCACGGAGATACTCCTCCTCCTCCTCCTTCTTTCTCTCGGAATCGATCTCTCGGCGCTCGGCTGCTCTAATGCTGCGCGCAGCTTATACATGTATACGTGTGTGTATGTTAAACAAGCGGAGAGTATGGGCTACTCACTCTCTCTCTTTCTCAAGTAATGAAACGATAAAATTCTTGGCCGCGTGCCCCTCTCTGGCCGTGCGCTGGAAATGTAGCGGCGCTTAATTTTCCGGACTCCTTAATCCGCCAGTTTCGGCCGATTTAGCGGGGTCAAGCCGGTTAGCGTCAAACATCATATAGAGAGCGCGCGAGGGGTTTGCAGACCGAGAGAGAGAGAGAGAGAGGGGGGGGAGAGAGCGGACGGTTAGCGTCGGAATAACCCGGCGCTTTAATTTAGAGCCGCCGGACAGTAATTAAAATAACCTCCCTCCAAAGCGTACACCCAATATATCTCCGCTGACGCTGCCGGTAGCCAACTTGGCTTCTGCGAATTATTGCGTTAAATAAATAAGGCGAGTCGAAACTTTTCTCACTCGCTCGTCGCCGGCGCGGTACACGTAGCGAGCGGCTTTCAATTCAACTTATTATTTGCTTTAATTACGCGCGCGCTCGGCCGCGTGTTACGTGTCTCGTTTTTGGCGCGCGGCTTGCGTCCGAGAAAGAGATTCGAGAACCCTCGCTCCCCCGAGAGGTCAGCGGTGTAACGGCTATAGGTTGCAAAATAGAAAATTTAATTTCGCTCCCCTTCGTCCGTTACGCGTGTAAGGCCGATATTAATGCGGCCGCCCCCGCGCGCGCCGATGGAATTTCAGGCGGCGCGCGGGATTTCATTAAGATCGTTAATAAATCATCCGCGAGAGCACAATCGAATCGTCAAGCAGCGGGTAATTGTATTTTTGAGCAGCAGCGGTGCTACAAGCTCGAGCGTATGTGCACTTATAAGGGTCGTGACCCGCCGCCGTGGGCTCGATATACCAGGTGTTACAATAAATCCAAGCGATATTTTATTCAGCCGGTTCGGCGATCGCCGGTTTTCAATTCGACCGATCGTATATATTCGGCTTGAACGGGAGTTTCGGCGGAGGGAGAGAGGCCACTCACGTATATATATATATATATATACCCGGCGTGTAGGTACGCCGCAGTGAGAGGGATAGAGAGAATAGTGAAGAAACGGCGAGAGCTGGGTATTCGCTTTGCGGGGATGCAATTTCTCGGACCATCCGTCTCCGCGCCTGATGAAAAAATAATATAATCTCCCAAGAGGCGAGCGGTCAGTTGTATCATCTTCGCTGCATATGGATGTACGCAGCAAGGTTAAACGCTCGACTGCTCGTAGATGTTTGGCTTCTACTGAAATTAAAAATATCGATTCCCGTTCGCTCGCCCGGGCTTTCACAGAGGCTCGATTCGTTTCTCTCTCCTGCAAGACAATAGCCATTCTTCCCGCGGACAGTAAGAGGTACAAATTGCAGTTGCCCCCCTCTCGCTCTTTACTCATTGGTTCGCGCGTTGATGCCGCTGCGAATTCGCGTCCTACTCTCTCCTCAGAAATCCCAAATACAAAAGCTCTTGTTCATTTGGTTTTTGCTCTCCCACACTGCCTGCAGCTTCTCATCGTCGCCCTCGACCATTTTTTTCTCTTTCTCTCTCTCTCTCTCTCTCTCTCTCTCTCTCTCTCTCTCTCTCTCT
>QLSS01000168.1:107573-119439 GCA_024372645.1 Trichomalopsis sarcophagae | reverse complement strand
GAGAGAGAGAGAGAGAGAGAGAGAGAGAGAGAGAGAGAGAGAGAGAGAGAGAGAAGATCGCTTTGCGGCGGCGGAGTTCGAGTAATTGGTTCGCTATTACATTCCTACGACGGCGCTTTCTTCCTCCCTTGTCTTTGCGCCTCTGAATTTGCTGCCGCGTGGAATTTCCCGTGAATTGCGTGTGCATCGATCACGGCCGCGATGCAGGTCGACTTTTTATCAAGAGCGCGGCTCGGTGTACGGCGAGTAGTGAGAGAATTTCGTTATAATTATGCGCGCACATGGGATCGGCCTCGCGCGCTATAGGATATACGTTCGTTAATTTCGTCGGCTGCAGCGAGCGCTGATTTCGTAACGGCTGCGTCTAATCATCCCGAAGATTTACGGCTTACGTCTGTCTGAGCGCGAGGGATGCGCTGTATAATTAAAACAGAGCGCTCAAGCTCGCGCTATATTTCATTAAACAGTCTTGGCGAAGCTTCGGGAGTAGCGTTATACATATCCGCGCGCACGCTCGATTCGATCACATCGACTGCGGGGACATTCGATTATCGGCTCCCTATTACATTGTACTATAGTCCTGGCGCACATCAGGCCCGCGGATTCTCTCCGTTCGGCGCAACTAACAGCGCGCGCTGCGCCGAGAATTATGAATAAAGGAAGCGAGTGATTTGAGTAATGAAGCTGCAGGCGCTTATGTAATTAAAATTCGCCTCCATATTCATCGGCTGCAGAGCAATAATTCCGCTCGCGAGGATGTCGCCCTTGCGCGCACATCGTCTACTATATATACTTTCTTCTTCGCCGCGGCAGAGTAACTCAATCGACTATGTCGTAACGCGCTCGCGTCTTTGGATCTAAGCTGCGCGCACTTTTCGCGCGTATATATATAGTTCGGCTGGTACACGTCGAGCTCTTGATTTAAAATTGATCAATGCAAATTGGTGCTGCGCACGAGCAATTAACAATTCCTTGTAGAGGGAGAGAGAGAGAGAGAGAGAGAAAGAGCGAAGCGACAAGGCGCGGATGGAAAAGGTAGTGGAGCGGAAAGGCGCAGGGGGGGAGGCATAGCGCTGCACAGCCCGCGCACATAGCTGAGCTGATGAAGGACGAAACACAGAGAGAATGCGCGATGCTCTGAGAAAATGGAATTAATTTGCTAGGATTAAATCCGCCTGGCGCGCGCAGCGTCGAGCGCGGCAAATGTTCCTTCGGCGCGTCTTATATAGCATATACACACTCGTTTGTCTATGCGTGTGCCTGGAGCTTTTTGCGCGCGTTTAACGCGGCTCTAGATTGCAAGCTTTCTTTGTGATGCGACTCGGAAATTCAGATTAGCATTGCGAATTTGGTAAATAAGTGAAGGTTAACGTGTCCCTTCGTTTTCGGTCACATTTTCCTAACTCTCCCTCGCGAGCATTAATCGCGGCGAAATCGCTTGAATATTCTACTAGCTGGAAGCGGCAGCGGTGGCATAGGCAGAGCGGCTAGCTCCTAAGCGACCGGCTCTATAAGTTTCGCGCGCGCTTATAATGAATAGAACATGCGGAATTCTGCCCGTTCCGCAGCTAGCTGTGCGGAGCCTTAATTCACTGAGCTCGCGCCGCTCGATATCATACTTTACTACAGATATACGCGAATTTAAGCGACTTATATCGCGATTAAAAAAATCAACGTCTGCACACTCTTATACAAACGCTCTGGCTGTATATACCAAGGTTGTATAAAATACAATTTTCCATGGACGCGCTGCCGGGCAGTATAGGCGCATCGCAGCGCTTTAACTATCCCCCGATCTAAATGCACTCTAATGGACTGCATTAAACAGAGCGAGAGGCGCTCGCCAGTGAGCGCGGGAGATAGAGAGAAAGTGCAGTCCGGCTAAGAGGGGTGCGACGCCGCCGCCACCGTCGGGCCGAAAAAGCTTTAAAAGGGGCTTCTCGCCTACACACACACACACACACACACACACACACACACAGCTACTAGCGCGCGTCCCGTCGACCAATTTTTCAGCGATTATACAAAAGCCCGCGTGCTCTCTCCCTGGCGCACGTGTTATCTCATAATTGAATTTTCCCCGAAAAATCTCTAGAAAAATAAATAAATAACGGAGGCAGACGCGCGATCGTTCCCGGTTATAAACCGCGCGCGCGCGACGTGGATAGGGTAAATAAAAGAGAACTGTGTATGGCTTTTTCTCTTTCTCCCTCGTCTAGTTTATTCGCGTCGCTCTCTTTGCAGGCGAGCGCGAGAAAGAGCCGAGTGCGATATTTATCTCGATATTTATTTTGAAGCTGCGGTTCCGGATCGCTGCAGCGCGCGCGTGTAAACTCGCGCCGATCGCGACCCCGACCGGTCAATTAACGTTCCGGAGAGCGCGCTTTACACTGTGCTTATATACATCTCGATTTTCCTCCTAATTAAAACAAAACGTCGTGCGAGTTTCTCCGAATGCAACTCGCCGGAGTGGAGTCCGCTCGATAACGTACTCTCCGCCACTGCTCTTCTATTCAAGGCTCGCGCTCTGTGCTTGCTCGGATGAAATAAAGCGCCGTTCCTTCGGAATTTCGGCTAAGAGCTGCTGCGGAAGAGTGAGATTGCTGGCCGCTAAGTGGAGCAGCCGTAGCCGAGATCCCGGCTGCGCGCACTACTTAACTAAATGAATTCAATATCTCGGAATAAATACATTGATAAATCAGCCACTCCGCTAAAAGCTCTCTCTTCACTTTAGCAGTAGCCCGCGGCGGGACCGAGCTTTCCTCGCGCAAACAAACGCGCCGCGGCACCTTTTCACGTGCTGTAAGCGATCGCGTCTCTTTCTCTCTTTGCCAAAAGAAGAAGAATAAGAAGTAGTGGTATAGTAGTCGGCGCAACGGCGGAGGAAATGAACGGGACGTAGACGCGTAAGAAGAGTAAAAGTGGTGTAGCGGCAAGGCGGCAAGAGCTGCATAAGAGAGCTCTAGTAGACTGCGCTTATACCTGCAAGCAGATGTGCACACAAAGCCTTTGTAAGGAGTCCCTCGATTTGTATGAGAGTGCAGAAAACTCGGCTTCTAATCTCTTTGCAACGTATAGGTATTGCGAACAGTGCGTACAACGGCTAGCTTTCGCTGCTTCAAATTTAGAGAGTATATCGGCCGCTGGTGGGAAAAAGAGTGTTTATACCTTCTGGATTTACAGCCGACGCGCCACAAATAAAGCTCTCGCCATTTTCGCCGATTGCAATCCCGCTAATAAAATAAAAAGTAAAAAGCACACGCAGCCGTGAGTGGATCGGAGGCAAAAAAGAGCGAAATTAAATAGATCGTACCCGGGCGCGCTGTGGATTTATTTTACACGGGAATCCGCGCCGAGCGCGTGCGGAGCCGAGTTAATTGATTGGATAACTAAAAAATATTCCTGCCATGCAATTAGGCGAATCGCAGTAAGAGCGGGAAGATAAAACCGCAACGCGACAACGAGGACCAGGACGACGGGGAGTTAGCCGCTGTATAAGAGGAGCTATTGCGGCATAAGCAGCAGTTTAGAGGGCGAGCTCGATGCGGCGGCAGCTGCAGCGAAGGTGCTCGGGCTCTGATTAAAGAAAAATCCGCGACTTGTTGAGCGTCTTAAATATTCATCCCCGACCATGTAGTCATGTACCTCTGCCACTTAACAAGCGCTACCTTCTTGATACAGCAGCGACCGATGACGATGGGACATAATCATCAGGGTTGCCGCGGAAGGACGGGGTAAATCCGAAAATGAAAGAATACGTTATACAGCCGCAGCAGCGTGAAAGGCCAAGGCGACTGGCGCGAGGCTGGCAGCGGTCCAGCCTAATGGAGACTCTTAGCGTAATTAAACGTAAACACGTTCGAGGCGTCACGCTAATCTGAATGCTTATCGAGGCCCGTCGCTGTTGCCTCAGCTCCCCGGCTATACCTGGGGCATTCATCCTTGGACGAGCTTGCCGTCCGCGAGCGGGGGCGAGACGTCGGAGACAAGAGAGTGAGAGGGATACTCGCGCGCACACGTATAGACGGTAGGGGGCCAATGGGGCCTATTGTGCCAGCTCCTGCGCTGCCTCAATGCCGCGCTAATGATAAATCAACACGATATTCTACTGCAGCTTTAATCCGACCTCATCGCTCACCTCTCTCTCTCTCTCTCTCTCTTGCGCATTCCTATACATACAGCTGTGTATCTTTGCGCGCGGCGAGTAATACTGCCGACGGATGAAACTCACTCATACAAGGCTCGTTCGGATAATTTCATGCCGTGCAATAAACTTTCACTTTGGCGCTGCAGCTGACTGGAGCCTCGTTGCGGCTCGAAAGCGAGTTTTAACTGCACTTAATTCTCCTCTCGATGCGTATTATATTCTTCCGCCACACACACACACACACACACACACACACACACTCACACATTCGAGTGTCGCGTAATATAATGCATATCGGTATAATACGCAGCGCGGGCCCCGCCGGGGAAAAAAGCCACTTAAGCCCTCGCGCGCTCTCCGGAGATTGCCAATTAATTTGTGCCAAAGTAAAGTGCGGCGTTAAGAAAGCGTTTCTCCCCCCACGCGTACGTATACCAGCCGAGTATAATCTACACGACTGTACTGTAGATATATACTCCCCCCACTCGTTCTCTCGCATCTAATGTATTATACACTCTAGCGTATCGACGCGAGCCTTTTTAAGCGTGTGTACGTATACACGTATACGACACACTCTCGAGCGAGGAAACTCATTCAGCTGTGTGGTATAGTACACGCAGAGAGGGGAAGCACGTAAGCTTTCCAACAAATTGTACTCGACTCGACGTCGATCTCGATAAATTCACTAGGCAAAGCCAATCGCGGAACGAGTGTCGTCGTCGACGCCGCCGCCGCGTCTTCCTCTACTCTTTCAGAATCGCTCTGCTTTCCCGTCGTCTCTTTCTTCGCTGTGTATAGTGTATATAGCTGCCCCCCGTGACTACTCCGGCAAATAAAAGCTAACGGAAGAGAAACCGCCTGGCTCTCTATATACTAATGCCGCGCACTTCGTGCTTCGTGCAGCCTTTACGATTGTACTCTTTTGCATAATGCACCGCGATCGAAATTAACGATTAAGCCACTCTCGATGTATGTAAAATTGCACAGGTACGTGTAAGTAGATGTGTTCCAGGTACGGCAAGGCGGACATCGCAAACAGAAGCTTCTGTTTGCATATTAAGAGCAACGTTTTCGGGAGATAAGCAATCTTTGCCCACTTATGACGATAATACGGGCCCGCGATAATGGATACGCTTGTGCAAAGACGTTCTCCCCCAAAGTGGATCGCCACGGGCCACCGTTTGTCGCGCGCATAATCGCGAGCGCTCAAATGACCCCAAACGGCCGATGACGGCGATAATAATAATGATAATAATGATAACAATGATAATAATGATAATAATGATAATAATAACAATAATGGCGTACCATCAGCTGATACTCGAGAGCGCACGGCTGTAATGACTGGTAGCTATAACGGGCGGGTTCGGCGCACTTTTCGCTGTGATAATCGAGGGCACGCAATTTTTTTCGAGTCGCGATACTTATTACTCAATCATCAATTATGCAAATCGCGTGCGAGAAGGGGAGGGAAAAGAAATCATGCAAAGTAGCCGAATGAAGAAGGCGCTGGTTTAATTTTATGCGGCGATTAAGCCGACGAGCTAAAGCAGCTTCGAAAGAGTACAGCGTTCGGTAATAGTCCGGTAATCGTAATTTAAAATGCTTTTTGGGGGGCAGTTGGAGCTCACGTATGCGTGCGAGGCGAAACAAACGGATGATGGATTCACGACGCACGAGCTGAGAAATGCCCTCCGAATTAAAAGGCATTATAAGAGAGGCTCTTTGGGCGAGCCGAGTATGGAGGCTTTGGGAATGAAAGAGCGCGAGAAGAAGGAAGAGGGAGATAAAGAGAAGAAGAAGAAGGAGGAGGAGGAGGAGGAGGAATATTGGCTATTAACTAAACACGAGGACAAGGAATGGGAGAGCCGGGACATACATCAAGTTCCATCTTTGTGGCGCGAGCTTCTCAGAAAAGTACGCGCTCGACCTTTTTCATTCCGCGTATACGCAGTCCCACTCTCGGCGCACCGGTCTCTTTTCCCTCTAATTTTCTGCAGCTTTTGTCCTCTTGCCGCCGCCGACGCGACGTGACTACGGCCGCATGCCACACGACGCGGAGTCGCTGCAGAGTGCAGAGGAAGATCGAGTGAGGTCGGAATCGAAGGCAGGGAGAGAGAGAGAGAGAGAGCGCACGAAAGACAAATTTGTCTTTTTCGAATTGAATCGTCACACGGCGCACACAGCCGGCGAGAGATGAGCGTAAATAGAAAGCTCTTTAGAGGCATAACTCGGAGTAGCCGGTGCGAGGAGGAGGAGGAGGAGGAGGAGGAAGAGACATTGCACGCCTGCTCGCGGGGCGTGCGCGCGAGTCTGCAGACTGATGGGGCAGCGGCGGAAATAGCGAAAAGTCGCAGCCTATTTCGGGAATATCGCTGAGGAAAGGAGGTGAACGCGTACGGGGCTCGTTAACGCGTCGCATTCCTGCTTGGGAAAAGCGGCGCTGCAAAAAGTCCCACTGCAGCCGCTGCTGCTGCACTATTGTAGGGGAAGGAGGGGGTTGTCGAAGAAGAAGAAGGGAAAAAAGCTCTCGGCGTTCTTTCAAGTTAATTGGCAAAGTTGAATGAAAAAGCTCGACAACGAGTGGCCGCGTGGCTAGGGATTAACGGCGGCACTGGTGGCGGCGGCAGCGGCGGCGGGATGGATCAGAAATTTTCCGTGAAAATAAAGTGCGGCCTCGGCTGAAAAGAGAGGCCAAAGAGAAATAACGACGGAGACAGGGGAGCAGCGGCGGCGGAGGCGGCGGCAGCTACGAGAGGGAAAGAGGAAGAAAGAGAGAACTGCAGGTACGAGCCTTTGTTTGTCGTTCGCTCCAATTACCTCCAACCCGGTAGCTTCATAATTAACTCCCACTCATTTAACAAACTTTACTTTTAATGTTTTAAAAATAGTAATTAGCAGTGGCGGGTATAAGGGGGGGGGGACGAGAGAGAGAGTGAGAGAGAGAGAGAGAGGAGCTACCTATATAGGGGAAGACTCGAAGAGAAAGAGAGAGCGAGAGCGAGGGGGTGTAATTAACTATCATGCAACCCCTTTCCAACAGCAGCCGGCGTAGCAAGGAGGTAATTGGACCGGAGTCTTATATACGTGTGCGAGGTGCTGGCGGCGGCGGGATTTCGTGGAGTGCCGGCCCGGAGGGGAGGAACACTCGCCGGGAGGGAGGTGGCGGAATAAAGGCTTGCTTAAAATTGCACGCAGCGCTGCATTATGGAGCCCTTGACGAGCTCGCGGTGCCTGGCAGGGATCAGCTCAACTCGCAATGGCGTCATGGAAATCCATTAACCCCCTTCGGTCGCGAATTAATTGCGATCGTCTAAGGGTGAGTCCTTTGAAGCGGACGACGACTGCAAAATAGATGCCCACGTACGAAGTGAGAGAGAGAGAGAGTAAGCAAGCAAGCCAAGCGGCGTCCTTTGCCGGGCGCGCTTTTCGATTGGACTTCTCGATTAGCTACGTGAGAAAAAAGAAAGGAGGAGCCGCGCACGTGAGCGACACAAAGCCTCTGCCGCCTTCATCTCCTCTCGGCAGCTCCATCACCTCGACCGGACCGAGCCGCGCGACCAAGGAGAAATCGAAAAGCGCAGCTCTAATGAATTTCCTGAAAACGGGGCGAACCTAATGAAATACTTGGCAGGCTCTATCTAATTAAACTTTTCCTCCCGCGTAGCATCGAATCCGTTGCTGCATCGACAATGGAGATTACGCACTGCGTAAGAAAGAAAGCCGCACTCGACCCGCGCACAGAGGGAGAGGTTAATCAGACCCACGCGCGTCCTTTGATAGCTAGTCGGGGCGGCTTCTTCTCTCCCCCGGCAAGAGAAACCTCTTAGCTGCCGGCAACTAATCATCACCCGGAGCTGCAGCTGTGTCTGATACGCGTCCTGTAGAACGTACGTACGTACGTACGGATAATAATCTCCGTCCTCTGACTATGTAACGTCGCGCGCGTTCTGTTGTTCACGAGATACCGAAATCGGTGAAATCGCGAGAGTGAAAGAGCGAGGTTGACGTTGAACTCTTTCGAACGGAATCATGTTTTAAGCCTCGTTCGCCTATACACAACGTATGCAAATTTTCGCCCAGCCTACGCGGAACACAGCTATACTCAGACACTTCGGTATCACACGCGGCGCCGGTATAATGTTCCGAGAGCGTTTTGCTCTCGTTGGAATGCCATTGAATCGTTTTACTCGAACGTGTTTCTCCTTTTTCTTTCTTACGACTCGCCCCAGTCTCACCTCTTACTCGCGCCTATTTTTGAGCGCGCACGAGTGTATAACGCACACATCCTGCAGGGACAATCTTCCTTGAGTGTTCGTATGATTCGTACTCCCTCGTGTGATTTCGCAGTTTTTTTACTAGAGCCCTTCGATCTCTCGAAGGCTGAATTTCAATAAAATAAACGCGGATTTAATTCAACGGACAGTGGCGCACACTACTCCACTGCGCACGACTGCGGCGCATCAATAATAAAGTTATCTAGCTGGTCTGTAGTGTGTGCCGTGTGAGAGGATTGAATTGAATTTTTCTAAGCAACCGACGACGTAAAAGTCGAGCGAGGCAGACCGGCAAGAGTAAGAGAGAAACGCACGAGGAGCAGTTGGAAAATAAGTCGTATGTTTCATTCAGGAGGCGACAAGTCATAGCGAAAAGAGGATCGAGTCGAGGAATGAATTAGGCATGACAGTAGTGCACAAGACAGAGCGCATATAGACGTCGCTCTGCAGAAGCGGCAGCAGCAGCAACAGCAGCCGAGGCTCTTTCAATATTTAAGAGGATTTAAATTTCGTTCGGCGTGACGACGTCCAGACGAATTTCAGCAGGACCGTTTAAAGGCTCGACCGCCGCTCGCGAGAACGCGCGCCGACAGGCCCTCGTGAATGATTAAGGACGCATCTTGCTGCCGCTCTATCTCTTTTCCTTTCCTTTCTCGCCTGAAAACTACCCTGCGCGCGCGGAGTCGCAAAGAACCGGACGCGCCAATTCCCGATCGGCTCACTCTCTCTCTCTCTCTCTCTCTCTGCTTTTTCGCATCCTATCGCGGCGCCGCTGTCCACTCTCCGCGTGTGCTACGGACTTATTCGACAGCCTTGCGGTCTCTATCTCCCGCGTCTGCGTACATACGTAAAATCTGCAGTGTATACTCGCACGGTGTGAAATTAAAAGGACAAAATCAAATCGGATCAATCGACAATTTTTGGGGTATAATCGCTCGTCGTAAATACGATTCTAACATCGTAATATGATTACAGCGTTTTCTTCCAAAAACGAAGTCGAAGCAATTCACCTAGTAAAAAGGAGTCCACTTCCTCTCTCGGTCTCAGAATCGACAAATCACAAAAATACAGAGGCGATGCAGTCGAGCGAGAGCTCCGAAAACAATCAGCCACCTCCGACCGCTTGGGCCTGCCTGAGCGACCAGGTGAATTATCGTTGTTTACACAAAGCCTTTAGACGCAACAACGCACTCGGGCCTCCTGCGTATGGTATGATTGCTATTCACGCTTCAAACGTTTTAACGAGCGTACGCGCGCACTGCGCAAAAAAGATGAAAAAAGCCAAACAAACGTTCTTCCTACCTGTACAAAAAACAAAACACCCTGTAGCTCCCGACCTTCAATCCTCGTTTGTCGCGTTAATTTAGAAATATTCGTACACCTCATTAAAAGCGTCCGGTGCATATCAGTGGCTGTATGTCCCGCTAAAGCATTTTTTATGTTACGTCACCATCGCAAAAATATTAAACGTAAAATCTCGTTGACGCGCGCGCGCGAGAGAGAGAGGGAGAGGGAGAGAGAAAAGGGGACAATAATAGACCGTCCGCCAGCGCTTGGAATTAGAAGTTATACGTGCGGGAAGCCAGAGCGAGATTTTGACAGGTGTTGCTATAGCCGCGGACGTAATCCGCGGAATTCTTTTTTTTTCCCCCTCGCTACACTGACAACTCTGCCGCGCCGCTAGGTGCAATCGAGCGTGCAAATATAAATAACAAGAATGATAATGAATCAAATCAGCGCGAAAAACCAATAAGCTATTGCCGGCTGGCGCGAATGATTGGCCGGCGGTTCTACGGCGCGTGTACGTGTGTCCCGTTATATTCCGCGGCCGCTGCTGTTGTAGCCCACGCGCAATCGAACGTACACAACGCACACAGTGCATATTTTTCAATTAATTTAAATTACAAAACAGCGTGGTAACGCTCTCAATTTGGATTGCGCGAACGCAGTCGTCTGCGCCATCATAAGGGGAAGACCTCGCGCGCGGCTAATTATTTTTGCGCTATGCACCGGCACGCGAAATTACGGGGCAGGAACTAAAGCCTGATACCCTTTTTCGGGAGCCGGATTTTTTCTCTTCGCTCGATGTTTTGTTTTTTCAGCGGCGCAGCTCTGATTTTTATTTCTGCCTCCCTCGCACGCGCGCTCGCGCGGGACTAGTTTGTCCTAGCAATAAAAAGCTAATCACGCGCGCGTACGCGAGGGAATTTCGGAGTAATCTATTTAAACTCTCGACGAACGATGCTTTTTTTTGTGATTAGCCCGCCGTGTATTTTCGAATTGAAAAAAACGAAATTCTCGCGGTGCAGTGTGTAAGATATGGATAATAAAGCAGCGAGGCAAGATGAAGCGCTGGTCGTCGAGAGCGAGGAGACCGCTGCATAACTGTTGTTTGATCTCCGGCTGAATGTGTACGCACGAAAGACGCTCGTTGGCACTCCCAAGGGATCTATTGACTTTTCGAGGCTCGCGAGAGAGCCTCTTAAGTGCCTTGGAGGTGTCGAAATGCTCTTGAATAAATAGGGGTCGAACTCGAAATCCGGCTTCGAATATCGAATGAGTCCGAAAGATAGCACGCGCGTTTTCCATCCGTCCAACAAAGCAGACTTTACCGTTTTTCTCAAGTTATATACCTACGGTGACGAGAGAGGTATTCTCGCTTGCATCCAATTAGCGGCGGACTTATGCACACGTACACAGGTAAATCCAAAAAGGCTGGAACGCGAGGCAAAAGTAGCGGATTCGAAAGCCAATTAGACGGAAAGTGAAAGCTCGCGCGCTTGCTCGCTTGTACACATAATACGTCTGTGTGTGTGTGTGTGTGTGTGTGTGTCGTTAATGAGCGCGAGCGTGTGACACGTATGAACGACCGTTTCTTCTCTTCTCGAGTTGCATAGCTCTTTAAGCGAGATGAATAATTATTGAATTTTTTCCCTCCTCCGTAATAACCCGTTATAAGTCTGGAACGAAGCTCGCGCGCGACTTAACGATCGTTAACCGATCGCCGTGGAAAACTTATAGGTGGACGTATCAGCTAATCGGCCTGCGATATCGCGCTAAGGTGGCAGGTAATTTATGGCAGCGTTGTCGCGACTGTATACGAGCGCATAATATACAGCTGGTATTCAGTGATTTGCCAGCTTTAATGAACAATGCACGAGGGAAAAAAATAGGGAAGTCGGAACCGAGGGGAATATAAGAAGATTCAGTCGCCCTCGTAAGTTTTTCGCGCGTGTGTCCCGAACTTTCGTCACCGAGCCATAAATCGATCAACCCTTAACCGGTATAGAACCTCCGGCTCTCTCTCTCTCTCTCTCTCTCTTTCTCTATGCCAATGTTCGCTGTATACATATAGGTACACGCGGGAATCCCAGCGACGACCGCGCGCGTGTTTGTCTCTCTCTCTCTCTCTCTCTCTCTCTCTCTCTCTCTCTCTCTCTCT
>QLSS01000168.1:92340-107563 GCA_024372645.1 Trichomalopsis sarcophagae | reverse complement strand
CTCTCTCTCTCTCTCTCTCTCTCTCTCTCTCTCTCTCTCTCTCTCTCACACACACACACACGCATAGTATATAGAAGCTGCAGCGCCGTCGCCCCCCGCGCGCGGAAGTCAAAAAATCGTCCTCACAAATCACGGGGCACAATGGGCCGATTGTGCGGCGCGGACTCAAGTATCTCCCTCTCTGTCGCGTGGACAAACAAGCGCGAGCGGGATCCTAACCCCTAACTAACTATGCGCCGCACTCGCGCGCGCAGAAGGGGGAGAGGTCAGGCAAATCTATTGCCGGAAGTGAATATATTCCGCGCGACTCTGGCCTGGATGTGTGCGCATTTGTCTGGCTCGGTTTGTCCGAGCGTGTATGGAAATTCGAGAACGGCGTATCTCCGGTGCCGCCGCCGCCGCACACGAACACACACCCGAGAGGTTCGTCCGTGTGCGCCGCCCGCGTATACACCAGTGCTGCAGTTTTGAAAAAGACGCGATTTCACGGAGAGAAGCATTGTCGGTCTAATGCTGCATCGATCAGCGGAAAAGAGACGTATATATTTTTATTTCTGTGGACACGCGCGCAAGTTTTACAGAAAGTTTCGGGGATGGGGCCGGATAACGAGCGAGCGCTCTCTCTCTCTCTCTCTCTCTCTCTCTCTCTTTCCCTGCAGCTTTAGCACCACCGGATTTTTATCATCGCGCGTCGCCCGAGCGCGCCATACACTCCGCCCCGGAACTCGCGCCCGATCAGCCAATTTATGACTGAGGTTTTATGCTTTTTTCATTTTTCAAATGTACAGATTCGCCAGCGCTTCGATGGATCGCAAACAATTTGATAGGAGCAGTATAGGGGAACGAAAAAAAGAAGGAAAAAAAACAAGTCATTTCCAACTTTTATTTATAGCCGTTGATTTCCCTTTTTTCGCGCAAGCGCGCCAAAACCGTAGAGGCGCTATTGCTCGATATTCCATTAAAGCCCCTGCGAGTGCAATAGAGAGAGAGAGAGAGAGGAGTAAAAAATAGCTACGAAACTGTATATCTGATGCTCTAATCAACAATAATCAATTTAACTTTGTTAACTTTGATATATACATCGAACAGACACTACGATGCTGTAAGTCATCCTTTTACATTGTTTTCTATTCCGATTAATCGGAATGCTACGGGTATACACCGCGTCCGTTTGAGATCGCAATTCAATCTTGTTAGCCGGCTGAAAATTAAAAAAAAGAGCCATCTCTTTTTGTTTGTTTTTTTCGGAAGCAATTAGTTGTTGCTTGGATTGTTATAGAATTTTTTCCATGCAAATAATGTATAGCACTTCCGTATAGCAATCCAAGCCGAATACAGTGAGCAAAAACTTTTTATGCGATATTGATTGGCAGAACTTTATTGGCTCTTGTCGGAATTGAAAATAAAATAGCGAACATTATTCTGAAGTTTAATTCAGAGTCATGCGTTATGCTCGTGTTTTTTAAAGAGCCAACTTGAAATAGACAATTTTCGAGAAAAAGTAAAGAAAGTTAGAAGCTTAAAGCAATCCGCGAAGATACATCGACCCAATACTACCTTAACGACTTCTAATGGTAGTTTGGAACGATAATCGCCTACGCTTTGCATGAACAACTCGCCAACTTGGTCTTTCTTTCTAATTAAAAAATATCGATATATTAAGCATGCAAGTAATTTTTGTCTTTTGCAATCATACTTTAAGCTATGCAGAATTAAATAGTCTATTTGTGACAACTGTAACAGAAATATATTCAGAATAGAAAGCTTTCTCTAATTTGAGAAAATAAAATCAATAATGAAAGTATGTATAAGTAAACATAAAAATTATCACTAATTGAGACTATTTTTAATCTCCGCATCCAAATGCTCAAATCGGCAAATGTACTATTTCATTTAGCGATGCCAGAAATACGAAATCTACTTAAATGTTCTTTATTATCAGATTTAAGGTGAGAATGTTGGATGAAGCAGACCAGGTTTCGAAGCAATTCCAATATTCGTGTCGTACGGGCGGCACCAAAATACCGTTGCTTTGTATAGTTTATGTATGAAATGAAATTCCCAGTACAGATGAAGATCGCTGAAGACTAATAACTCGGTATTATAAGCTTCATCGGAATGACAGCGCAGCCCGGCGTATTATTGTATTAGTATCTATTGATGCGATCGGAGCTAATTCTATTCCGAAGAAAGCGTTCTACAGCGTGGCTCTAAAGTCTGAATTCTCGTAGAATTAATAGCGCGCCACATTTATCTGGTAGACCTGATGAGTTATTTACTCTGATTACCGATGCTTCAAGACATTCGAGCAATCGTAAATAAAAATTTACTCGTTAAATGCCAACTTGTTTTCAGCTATAATTCTGGACAAACGAAAAGAAATAGAAGTCTTGTAGGGTCAAAGCCAGCAGTATGGCACGAAAATAAAACCAAGAAAGTTTGCTCTTTGTATTCACCGAGCAAAAAAAAAAGTTCTCGGTATACACGTAAAGAGCGTATTTCAAGCGAAATCCAAGCTATCTCGGGGAAAAATCTTGATTCCATTGACTTGCAATAAGAATGATCGAGTATATCGAGCGCGGTAGTCGGTGAATTATTTATCCGGCTCATTAGCATAGCCATGACTCGGCAATTGCTTGGGGGAGAGTTCGACGGTTGTGTGTGCCCGTGTGTGTGTGTGTGTGTGTGTGTGTGTGTATGGAGACGCCGCGCGATAAATGATCATGGGGTCAACGCTTCTGGCTCGCGTGGAAATAAGGCGCGACTGCTGCGCAGCGGATCTGTGTGAATGCGTTTACGGCGTTATTGTGATCCCGTCGGCAGAGCTTCGCGCGTTACGCGAAGGTAAATATTTCTTTTCTCTCTCTCTTTCATGGCAGCAATGCATCGGAATGAAGGCTCGAGCGATTGCACCGATTGTGCGCGCATTAAGAAGCGACCCATTGCAGGTCTTTTGAAACTCGAATTCGTCGTTCGGCCAATGAGAATCGAGAAGAGGCAGAGGAGTGGGACAGGGCTGGGACATAAAAAGAGACGCGTTAGTCAAATAAGAGGCAAGAGAGGAGCGGCAGCGATCAATAATTTCTCTCTGGCGTATCGTAAATCGAAGCGAAAGGGGAAAAATCGAGCCGATCGTAAAACAGTCCACTACTATCCTCCCTCTACCTCTTTCTCTCGCTCTTTCTCCTTCTCGGCGGTTAGGATTCAAGAGGCTGCAGCAGCGGAGGATATCAGCGTATACTTTTCTCGCACGCGCCTCCTCAGCTGCGGCTGCTGTTGCTGCATCGCGGGGTGCTACGGGCCGATTCGCCCGGTTGTATATCCATCCACAGCACTTTTGCTGCAGCCGCGCGTCCCTCGAGCTGCGCGCGCGTACGTGTTCGACTCTGCGAAAACACAGACGAAAAAAGCCGCTGCCGGCTTTTTACGATCGCGCCGCCGCCGACTCACGTATCTCTCTCTCTCCCTCTCTCTCTCTCTCTCGCACTCGCTCAGTCTCTTCCTCTGCCTTTTTTTTACGCAATATAATGTATACCTTGTTAACGAGTGCAGGTGTATACAGACGCCTAGCTTTCTATGAGGAGTTTAATGTCTCTGCGCGCAGCCGCACTTTTTATTAGCGAGGCGACGCTATGAATAAAACTCGTAAAAGAGAGGAGGCTGAGAGAGCGAGAGAGAGAGAGAGAGAGAGAGAGAGACGACCATCACGCACACACATGTGTAACGCACGCGCCGCCCGACGAGAAGTTTCGCGGTGCAGAAAACAGCGCGCGCGGTCTCTTACTCTTCTTTATCCTCGCAACGTGCGGAATAATTTTTTCCCGCAACACTTTGCTCACGCGACATGTGGCTCATCGGTGGCGATATAATATTGTATAATAGAAGCATGCTGTAAACCGGGTTTATACGGACTCGGGAAATTCTCCGGGATTTTTTCATTTTGAGGAAATATCCAGGAATTCGCGATTTGATCCTAGAAAGTTTTGCGCTTATGCGAGAAAGGATTTTGTATTGAATCTTTTTGCGTACGAGATTTCAATAGTAAAATTCATCGTCTATCTATGATTTTACAAGATTTGCAGCCCAGCCATGCTACCTCCGCGAAACGCAGTTTTTTTACTAACAAGCTGATATGATATACAAAATGAGAAATCGTCAGTTGCTATTGTAGGACTCGTTTGGTATAGTGTTCGCATTTCTGGCGAGAATGGAGAAGTTCTCAAAATCATAGGGAATGTAATTAAAATAACTCGCTTAATAAACATTAATTTTGATAATGAAAATTTCGTAGAAAGCATGCAATTACACAGCACTCGGTGGAATTCTGCACCCGATGTTATACACGCTGCATGTAATTATAATTAAAAGTATAAAAGTATCATCAGAGTGCAATAATAAAGTTCTCTTTCTGAAGCATGCAGCAGCTGCAATACAGCTTCCAGGAACGAAGCTTTACGAGCTGGGCTCGTCCGCGAAGTTTTATTGATTTAATGAGGTTCAAATTAATTGGCCGTATAAAAGTTGCGGGCCCCACGTTTATTTGATTGTTATATTTAGGGAGAGAGAGAGAGAGAGAGAGTGCGCGAAGCGAGAGGAGTAATGCCGGATCAGAGCCGCGGCGGTTCTCTGTCAGTCCAACGCGGGGATTAATAAACTAATTGTAGCTTCCGTGCGGGCACGCCCACCTCGCGTAAATCAAGACTCGCCGCTGCTGCCGTCGTCGCTATATAGAGTCGAGCGTCCTCTCACGTGCTCCCGCGCGACTATATACATGTATACATACATGGACTGCACGCGTTCCTCCTTTTTCAACGACGGCAGCGGCGCGGTAGCGCGCTTTTTGCACGCCACACGTGTTAGCCACGTTTTTGCGCTAATCATACACACGATAACCCAATAACTCTGCAGGAAGTAATTTTTCTCTTCTTTTACGGCTCTCGTTCCTGTATCCCTTTAGCTTGTTTCTCGCCTCTTCCTCTCGCCTCGCCGGGTTTGCTTTATTTATTCCGAGGCGGCTGCACGCCGCTAATATCGATCTCTAAACGCGAATGTTCGAGTGTCTCGCCGATCTCGACCTTTTCTACTTGCACAATATACTCAACGTGCACACGAAACCGGAGCTTGCGGCGCTTTAAACTTGTATAATTCGCTGGCGCGCGGAGTATAATGGCATCAGTCTCCCAGAGGAGCAGAGAGGCAGCTTCGGAAAAATCATTGAAGAAAGGCTGAGAGAGAGAGAGAGAGAGAGAGAAGGGTGCATCGTGTATCAGTGTATATACGGAGCCGAGAGAGGCGCACTTAAAGCGATTGCTTCTGCGCCGCGAGGAATTTTCAAGACAGCCGCCCCCCGCGAAGAAAGAATGAAATTTTGAAGGTTCAGCGCGCGATATTAGCTTATGAGAAAGAATATCGTATACATCCTCGGCGGAAGTTCTAACGACACGTTTAGGCGCTGCAGCGAAATTGGGACCGATTACACCCGCGTATGGGGCATAGAACGGCTGAAAATCGTAGGAATTTTTCGCGAGGGAGAAACGACGAGCCTGTCGGTTAGAGCGGAAATAATGTCGGTGTACTTTGAGCGTTAGCGCATATACATGTATATTATGCACGGTATAGAAGCTGTGGATACGGAGGAAGAAAGAGAGAGAGAGAGAGGAGCACGCGTGCCGTGCGCGGGGGGAAAAAGGATGCGAGATAGAAGGCTGGCAGCGCAAGTCTGCGGGCTTGCGGGGGCGAGAATATTGGTTGGCTTGTAATACTGAGAGTGAAGAGGAGCCGCCGGCGAATATTAAATATATTATTACATTCATTCTCATTTCCCCCACAGCTCTCTTCTCGTGCACCAGCTTCGCGCGTATAATACCTACATCAGCGCGATATCGAACTGTAAGGTTTCCGAGCTTGATTACGCTGGCGCGATCACATTCCTTTTCGACTGTCGTAAGTATACATTGCGTATGCAGCATCGAGAGCACTCGGACTGGATTGGAAGAGACGAGGGGCGCAGAAAGAAATGAAAATAACGAGACGATCGGGGAAGCGCTTTAGCAGCCGCTTTGCACGCTCGGCTTGAGGAAGCGAGACAGCTATATGTGTATAGGCGGGAGTAGAGGCCCGGCCTGCGCGCAAGCCCGTCTCCCGGGGATTCAAGCGGTAAATGTGTGCGATGCAAACACATAACCGGCAGGGGGTAATAAACGTAATTAGCCACCCCTGTAAAGCAAGAGTGTGTCTATCTGTCTATCGATAAATCGATCGCTGCCTGCACCAGAGCTCTCGCTGTCTCTCTGCCACTCTGTGTACCGGAGGTCCTTTCCATTAACGAACATTGCGGCCTCTCAGTTTGGCTCTTCTGCATGAGCTGATGCACGCCGACCCCGCGGCATCGGCTCATTCACTCATAGTACACTGCGCGGCGCAGCCATTCTTTAATCTCATTGCCGAGCTTTATTTTTCGTTCTATCGCTTTAATGCCTCGCTTCGCACATGCGCGCGCATGCAGGATCGAAGCATCAGTCTCTCACTCTCGGTGTACCGCCCGCTCACCCTCCAGGGAAATAACTGCATCGACTCGTGTTTAATTGTTTTTTGTACTTTTGAAATCACCCGCGCCCGCGTACACACACGTACCGCTACGTCAATGTCCGCCGATGTTTGACGGACAGGAAGTATTATAGGTATACCGCGAGAAAACATTCGCGAGAGAGTCAATGCACATAATTAAGTTTTTACCGGTTCGATCTCTCGAGCAGCTGCAGCAGCGACACGGCCCGCGAGCTCTTTATCTCGACCACTTAATTCACCACTTAACGAGAGCGAGAGTGTGTACGAGCGAGTCGATCGCTCGCCCACGTGCTCTCTCCTCTCTGCCTGCGAATAATCAAGCCTTGTTTTCGCGCAGCGACCGAGAAATTATATCGACTGCCCGTCGCATAAAGTATCTCCGACACGACCGCGTCCTCTGCAAAGTTCGGGGCCGAGCTCGGCTTGCGTTTATTCGAGATGGAAAAAAAATGCGCGGCGGAAGATAGGCGGCTGCAATAGTCGCATCAACTGTATATAGCGGATCGAACATTTCGAATTCGCGCGTTCAGGATATAGTGACGGCTATGGCGCAAACTTTCGAATTTCCCCTGTAATTTCCAGGCCGACGCGAGTTCCCGCGCACCAGTCGGCGTTCATCTGGCGGCGCTGGAAGTGCAGGCTGCGAAGCCCGCGTATTCGGAACAGTACCGATGAAAATTGCCCAGTGCCAGAGAGTCTATAGTATATCGAGTATAACCGCACGGTCGCCCATATTCGCGCCGATTATCGCTTATTGCCTGCAGTGTATACGGTTCAAGTTCCGTTACTGCAGAGCCTGCACGAACGTGAAAAATAGACGACGATCGCGAGGAGATAATTTTCGGCACTCCTCGCGGCCCGTTGGGCTTTGTCGCGTCTGGCGCACGACTCGCTCGAAATGGACGCGCCAAGCCGCAAAAGCCTGCGTTTGCTGTATACGGAGTAAAAAATCACTTCCTCTCCACCTTTCGCCGAGCATAAACGGCGGCAGCGCGCGCGCGAGCGCGGATCCTATATCCACATATAGCTGTGCGCGTGTGTGTGTGTGTGTGTGTGTGTGTGTGTGTGTACGCGTATCAAAAGCCCGCGCGCAAATGTCACGAATTCAATATCCCGATCGGAAGTCGACGAGCGGCTATCGCGCGCGACGATCCGCCACTATTGTTATTCGTGCGTATTTTACTAAAATTGCAGCCCGCTGCAGTCGAGCGAGGACTTGCATTGTATGCGCCTGCGCGAATGTGAGGAAGAATTACGCGCATATCGGAATAAAGAAGGTGTGAGAAAATAAGAGCTGCAGGGGTATTATGGGAGCCTAGCGCGAGCGCGACCAACAGCTGCAGGAGCATCGGGTCTAACAATGGACCAATTATAGGCGCGGTTTCGTCCGATAACACGTCAGCGGCACATGCACGGGGCTGCATGCGGACGATACCAATCGTGCGTGAGACTATACGCTCCAGATTATATTCCGATACAGAGCTGAAGCAGCCCGCCGACATAATGCCGTGTGTCTTTAATGGCCAGCGCAGTCCTATCTCTCTCACTCTCCGTCCAAACGTAAAAAGATCCGCGATACACACTGCGTCGGCGCTAAGTACAACGCCATTATGCTCGTCGGGTTCGCGCGAAATATCAAAAGCTCGCGCGCGCTACAATAACGAGAGAGTGAGAGAGAGAGAGAGAGAGAGAGAGAGGATGAGTCGGACGGTAAAGCTCGAAATTTGACACGGAATAACAATAGGTCTGGCCCGCGGCAGCGTATATCTACCAGTATATGCAGTGCGCTCCGAACGAGCGGCAATTATACCGTCGCCCGCTACGATTCGCGTTTACACACGCGTATTACGCGCACACACGCGTGCGAGCGGAGGAATACAAGGGCTATTAAAAATAATGAGCGCGCGGGTGTATATGACAAAGTCGCGCGCTGTTCGGCCTTCGTTTATCAGCCGAGGCAGAAGAGGCGGTTATTTGAGGAACCGTTACATTAATTTCGCGCTGTGTTCTCATCAGATACGCCGCAGTCGGCCGAGTAGAGACGCGACAACGATGCGCCGCTCTGCGCTATCAAGCTGTGTACGTGTGTGTGTGTGTGCGTACATCGAAGGTGGAAAAGGGGGAAACGAGATACCGGCCGCCGTATAGCGCAGGCGAGAGGGGCGACGCATAATGGAAGCATTTATAAGGGTTGGCAGGTCCTTATCTGCGGCAGATAAGACCGAAGCCTGAGCCAATAGTCGCGCGCCGCGTATAAGTCGTGCGAGTATGTATACGGATAGCGCGTATTAAACGTATAGAAAAGTGTGGGTATACAATACACGCCTATATGCGGACGCTGTGTGACTATGTCCGCTCTTTTTCGCGGCAGCGTGCCATGTAAAATTCAAACGAGCCAATCAACCGATCGCTGTACGATCATTCGTCGAGTATGCTAATGAGATGAGTTACGAGGAAACAATCAACCCGGTGTGTCGCAGGGGGATTCGGAGAAGACGCCGATGCCGCTCCATAATATACTCTGTAAACAAAAACGAGCTCGACTTGACGCGAGAGAGTAATTTCATCGCGAGATTCAAAGTTCGGAGCGGCGAGAGGCTTTTTGGGGCCTGCCCCCCTCCGCGAGTGTATTAGCATAATAATTGATTCAATTTGGGAGATTTAGCCCGGCTAATGAACGCCATAGACAAGAGAGCGGGATGGAAAGGGTAAGGAAGCGTGAAATAGCTGCGGCGTCTGCACAAAATACCAAGAGAGAGAGAGAGAGAGAGAGAGAGAGACGAACCCGCCGGCCCGAAACTATTCCTCCAAAGTCCAAGTTTTGCTTCGCAGGCAATCTGCAATTTGCGCGCTCCATTTGATGATCCTGCGCTGATGCACATCCCGCGGTTCGTTTTTTATTTTTTCAAGTTTGAAAAAGAGAAATCCTCCTATACACACAGTCGAGAGGCCGAGGGGAATACAGCGAGACATTAAGATATCTGCGGCAGGCCAGACACGGAGAGCCATAAAACGCCGGTCCACGAGTGCAGCGGCGGCAGAAGAAGGTGCAGCTCTCCCTGCCCCTCGAGTGTACAGGCGGATAAAGATAGATATATCTATGTAGAGGGAGAGCGAGGGGGTCAGTAAAATCCACAAATCAGCGAATAAAGCAGAACAATGACGCGCGCGCGCGCGCAGCAGGGAACGGAAAACAGGGAGCGAGAGAGAGAGAGAGAGAGAGAGAGCAAGGGTTGTGTGTTCGCGTGTGCGAAGCGCGCGACGATAAATTTGTCCGCGGAGTCAATAGCAGGGGCCGTTGCGCGTGATTTAATGACGCCGCTGAGTAACAACAACAACACAGCAACGACGAGGAGCGACGAGCAGCACCGCTCGTTCAAGTTCCGGCACAAGTGGGCTTTTACATAGTGTATGCGTATATAGCATAGAGCGTGAAAGACGTTTATCGGCATTAACGTCGTCGTCGCGTTTTATCCCGAATGTGCTAAAAGCAAAATCTCGGCGATACACCGGCAAAGCTTTTAGCGTCTTCCCGAGTGAAAGTCAGCCGGGGTATACTGCATATACATTCGAATATTCCGCGCAGGGTTAGGGCCAAGAGAGTATGCACGCGCGTCTGTCAAAGACGCTACACGGCCTCTTATAACTTAACCCACTTTCGAGGACTATCGGCTATATATAAGAGCGCAGCCCCAGCCGTTAAAAGTACACCTGACGCGTGTACCACTACGTGTATCGCAGCGCTGCAATCGTCCGCGAATCGATACGGCTCCCTCTCTCGCATCGCGCTCGCGCGCTTATGCAAACATAAGCCCACTTTCATTTTCTCGATGCATTCTCAGTTTCGTTGTTGCTTCGCGAATGGCTGCTGATCGCTATTAAACGAGACAGGAGAAACTGCTCCGCTGCGCAGACAAGAGCTCACTGCGCTCGCTCGCCCCGGCACTTAGAGTCAGCTTTTAATCTTCGAGCTTCTCGCGAGAGAGAGAGAGAGAGAGAGGAGGGCTCTAATTAGACTCCCTCTCTCTCTGCTGCTGCTGCAGACAAGGAAAGAGGAGCGAGAGAGTCGCGGGGAAATGAAGCCGGAGAAGCTATGTTTAGTTTTTAGCCGCTGCCCCCGCGCTTACACGTCGCAGTAATTAAAATCTTGATTAATGCATGCACGTGTCCATCAGTCCGGGCTGCTCTAATGAACTTTCGCGTCGCGACTATATAGCGAGCGCATAAACACGGTATCGCGAGCGATCCTAATCTCCGCGCGCGAGGAACTTTTCTTCGAATCAATACGATACACACACACGGCGCAGAGCTGGTATGCAGCGGACACACTGCTACACGTACCTATATAATATAGAAGCGGCGTCTGTCCAGGCTGTGATAGTCGCGCGCGCGCGTCGCCTTGGATTTATCTGATTCAATCTATATGCAAATCAATTATAATGCTAAATTAACGGAGGCCCCAGGCGTGTATGTATAGGTGTACACAGGCTATAGAGCGAGGGTATATAGATGCGCAACGCGTGGAGGACGAAACGCCGTGTACACACACGCGAGCTGCAACGCTGTGTTCGTAGTGTATATAGACCGAGCAGTACGCGTATGTGTAGCGGAGAGCGTCGGCGGGGAGGGCAAGCGCGATTATCTGCTGACGTGTTTGTTACCGGTCCACGCAATTATGACCTAGTCGTTATAATGACTGTTTAGTCAGTGCGCCCAGGCGTGCGTCAATTTAATCATCATCGAGCCTTGTTTGACGCCGACTCTTTATATATGTCCCGCGCGTATTATGCGCATGTATACGACAATTAAGCGACTATTATGTAATTTAGCTCGCTCCCTCCCTCTCTCGAGGAATGAGCAAGCTGCGCGCGAATCGATGATCACGTCGCAAAATCAACACAGCGCCGTTGTAACATTACGGATTCACGCTGTCTTGTCCTGTCTTTTATACTCGGAAGAAAACTCGTGGGAAGTGAGAATCCAACTAGAGGTAGTGAGCTCCTCCAAACGTATCTGGACACATCAGAGCAGCAACTACAACAGCAAGTCCATTCAATCTAATACTTGTAGCAGAGGCGCGGTGGTAGCTGCCAGAGGGCAGTATAGGCGAGGGCCAGCCATTTGAACCCACGCACACCAACAGCCACACATACACACACTCACACAGAGCCAGACCGACACGGACATGGTTAGGGGCAGTTTAATATCGGATAATTGAATCCGAGGCCCCTACCACCTCCCCCCTTCCTCTCACTCAGGCTTGGAATTGCGAATACCCGAGCAAAGAGAGAGGGAGCAGCGCGCAAAGTTCGCCGCGAGCGAACGGCCTGGGAAACTGGACAGTACTCTTATTGCAACTCTGCTAAATGAGAGAGAGAGAGAGAGAGAGAGGCGGATCAAGCCACGAAGCGGAGGAAGAGCCGTTTCCTAATTTCTGATACCTATACGCTTGTCGAGCTGTGTCACTGCGTCTACACTCGATCCTGCTTTCCGCTTCTCTAATTATACACTAGCACAGGCGCGCGCACACGTACACGCATACCTATACATAACGGGACACAGGCCTGTTTGTCGATTTATAATAATCGTGCCGAGATTTGAATATATATGTATACATCAGCTCGAGTCGAGAGAAGGATTATGACGATTCACGTACGCGTTTGACAAGGCGGATTAATGTAGCCCGCGGCGACTGCGGCGGCGGCGGCTCCGTTACAGGTTATTAATTTCGCGGGATACACATACGCACAGCAGAGGCGCGTCGATTTCCGGGCGCTATTAAAATTCGCGCATGACGCGATTCGCGTTATTTGACACGGCGCCCGGAAAATTCTCGGTTTTGCCTGTGCATACACAAAGCGCTGCCGAGCTTTATTAAAATAAACAAAAGTGGAAAAATGCAGCGCGCCCCTGCACTGAGAAAAATTACCATCTCGGATAATAATTTGGTAACAGACTCGGAAGCTAGTAACTTTTACTATCTTTTATAGTAAAATTCACTATAAGAGATATTAATTTTACTATCTCAGATAGTAAAAATTGTTAGGGCTTTCAAAAAACTCAATTTTTACTACCTAACATGGTAAAATGTACTATAAAATTTGAGAAAAATTATAATATTCTCAGTCGGTAAGGTTTGAATTTAATTTTTTTTTTCTGCGATATATCAGTATTTTAGTTGACATTTTACGTTTATTTTATTATAATGAGTTTCTGTGTCTATTAATAGGTAAATGGTCAGCGCACTCGACTCTCATGCCGGGGCTCCAGGTTCGATTACCGTCGCCGCAAAATTTAATCTCTTTCTTTCTTCAAAATAGCATAATAATAATTAATAAAGATAATAAATAATAACAGCGCCAAGTATCTAATAGGTGTAAAATATAGAAATAAGCGAAATTGAAATTTAATTTTTAAAAATTCCATTTCATCAAAAATTACTATCTTTGGATAGTAAAATCTAATCTTAAAAGTCTGTTACCAATTTATTATGAAAAGCAGTAAAAATTACTATCCTATATGGGACAAGACTAGATTAAGGTTCAAAAATAAACTGTGAAATCAATGTTGATCAGATATTATAACTTTATTGAAATCTCCTAACGATCGGGTTCTGGTGTGACCTTCTCTCACAAGTTGTCGCCGAGAACTGAACGCTATACTCATTAAAACGCCGCCGAAAACTCGGGCCCGCTAAAACAAAAACGCTTTCCCGAGGACTGCCGAAGGGACTCGAAGCAGTGCGCGCGCTCCTCTATATCTATAGCTATACACACGCAGTCATGTGAGAAAATCCGCGGAGTAAAACTCCTAGAGGGGATAGTGGCAGTCTAAGAATGATTATAAAATCACTCCTAACCGTATTGACCTGAAGCCACGAATGACCTTGTCGATTCGCGCATAGAGCCAAATGACGGAGAAACGTTCGCTAAATTTACTAATAGGTAAAATACATTATTAATAAAGAATAAATTCGCCGCACTTGCTCTTATCCCTAGTAGCCCTTGGTTACGTCCAGAACAATCCCAAATAGTAATTTATACTATGAAATTTTTCTCAGTGTGTGTACTACCGCGTAATACATAATGTGAAATCGTCCGAAAAAATTGCCGCCGCACCGCTAACAATCGATGCGCAGGCAATCGTGTACGCCGATGATTTAAATCGAGAAACCATAGAGAAGCGATTTTACGCCGAGGAAGAAAGAGATGAGCGACGAGACGACGGCGAGGAATGAGAACGTCGTCGTGCCCCCGCGTGTGTATAAGTACTATAGCTGCGAAGAAGACGCGTATGTATATAGACGCGGGGAAATTTCTTTTATTAAACGAAAAATTGGAAACGCTGTTGTCGGAATGCAATATTTCGACGGATTCATTTGGTGGAAACATTTCTCGGCTGTGTGAAAAGAAATTCAATCAAATCCCAAGGTGACGAGAAGCGCGCGGAGAGCTCGAGCGAGGTGCGGAAGAAGCGGGAGGCGTACACTCGCTCTCTATACCTATATACACATGCAGAGAGAAGAGAGATCCACGCCGAGGAAATCCTAACGCGCGACCGTATGGAAATTGAGTCAAACTATACGTATATATATATATATATTTTTTTTTATATAGCCGCGTACACCGCGCGAGAAACGTTTTCCTTAATTGCGCGAGAAGAGCGAAAAAAATGACACTACTGCGGTCGGGCCGTGACGATGCGCGAAGGATGAATACAGAAAACTATTCCGTCCCAGCGAGACGAAGGAGGCCAAGTCGAAGAAAAGTTTCGGCCGTCGTCGCGAAGAAAAAGGAAGCGCAACAATGCCCGAGATATAAAGAAAAAATACGCGAGTCCGGAAACTATCGCCTGTGTATTCCTCCGAGACAATAACTTCTTTTTTTTCATCCCTCCAGCACGCGTCGGTATCCTTCTTTCTTTCTATAGACACAGCCTCGCTTCCTCAGCCCTACTTTCGTGGCTCGTCGCGGATTAATCTTGCGCGCGAACGTAACGCGCTCGTCAATCAAAAAATACATCCATAGACCACGGCGAGAGACGAGCGAAAAGCAATATTATACATACATATGAAAAAGAGGATTACGCGGCAAAGTGCGAAGGGGCAAAGGAGTAGAGGCACGACGATTGCGCGCACGCATGGAGAGCAGAGCGCGGCGCGCGAGCTGCGTCTTTAGAAGAGGGCTGTAGAACATTTCCACTAAAATATAAAGTGGCTTTCGGGGGCGGCATAGCAATGGGTAAGTCGTAGCTTGCCTGCGTGTGTGTGTGTGTGTGTGTGTGTGTACATATAGGCATGCATTCACCGCCAAAAGGGACACGAGCTAAAGACGTAGGCAGGGGTGTTGTTATTGATCGACTCGAAGAGAGAGAAAGAGTGAGCGCGTGCCAGTAAGAGCCTGCGCCTCTGTATAAACAGGCGGCAGCGCGCGTAAAAGTGCAGCAGCCACTTTGCGCTCGTCGTTCGTCATACCCAACTACATGCGAATGTTTGCGGCGTCGGCAACGCGATTACGTCTTTGTCTTTTCTCCGAGGCGAGATTTTATACTGCATCAGCGAAAGGGCAAAGTTCGCTCGAGGATCCGGTGTATGTAGTTATAAATTTAGCGAGAGAGAGAGAGAGAGAGAGAGAGAGAGAGAGAGAGAGAGAGAGAG
>QLSS01000168.1:80069-92330 GCA_024372645.1 Trichomalopsis sarcophagae | reverse complement strand
GAGAGAGAGAGAGAGAGAGAGAGAGAGAGAGAGAGAGAGAGAGAGAGAGCGTCGCGCGATAAAAATGCAATCAAAGTCGTTTCGGAGAGGTAATTAATTAAGCGAAGGCCTTTTTAATTTGGAGCTGTCGTCATCTCTCGGAGCCGGCTCTTATCTGCCGGGCTGCATCGTGAAAAGAGTGAGAGAGAGGTGCTTCGCCCGGGCCACTATGGCAATTTGAAAGGCAATTTTTTGCGAGGATGATAGCTCGACGAGGCGAGAGCCTGGAATGGCGTAATGAAATTGCACTCATCGTGTAAAATTTAATATTAATTCCCGCCCCGCACCCCCGGCGTGCGTTGGCGGACCCGATGTAATATGAGAGCGCGAACGCGCGCGCGCGTCTAACCGACTAGAAAACAAGTCTCGCGTCCGTAACGTATTGCGTTAATCAACTTTTAACTTTGGTGCCACGCACGGCTGCCTCTCGATTTCGCCATATAGGCTCCAAAAATTCGAGCGCGCGTGAGAGCGAAGACTGTGTAATGTATGCCGGCCTTGTCTCTCTCTCTCTCTCTCTCTCTCTCTCTCTCGCTCGGCGGGCGATCGATGAGAGACGAAAATACACCGATCTCCGCGCGTTGGTGTTCGCGAATATCGCCTCCTCGCGAGAGGGTAATGACACTGAGAATAAGCGGAGAGGAGGCTGCGTTTCCTTGAGAGCTCGAGAGCGCGCCGGCTCGCCGAAGGTGAGGGAGTGCAGAGTGTAGCAGAGAGAGGGAAACGTTGAATATATACAGTGAGTCAGTGCGGCAGAGAGAGAGAGAGAGAGCCGGTCACTGGCCGTGCAATGTCCTTCGGGCAGACGAGATTCGCGATATACGCGCTTGTATATAGTGAGAGGCAACGCAGCAACGCTCCTGCTCTCCTTCCTTCCTCTATTCGCCAAGGCGGACTTTCTGCGCAGCGCGTGTTTAGTCCTGTGCCACCTTCTCGGCCGGGCTGCGCGCCTAATCGCGCCAGGACACAGCTCTTGCCCCTCGACTCGCCGCCGCCGCCGCCGCCGCCGCTGTGTATATACCAAGCAGCGCGTCGGAATTTCGGAACACTTTCTCTCTCTCTCTCTCTCTCTCTCTCTCTCTCTCTCTCTCTCTCTCTTCGGCACATCGAAATTCGCGGACGCTCGCGGCGCGTCGAGCGCTCGACCTCGTTCGTGGGATTATTATTATTTTGTAGTGATCAATTTTTCAATTTTTTTTCTATTCAATTTTCGTCGAGGCAAAGGAGCAGGAAATATAATCGATCCGCAGCAGAAACGCGGCGAGGCGGAAAGCAGCGCAACGAGCGAAAGTAAGGAAAGTAAAGTTGAATCCTTTCTCGTCGCCTCGAGGGGGTAGAGCACACTATAACGCGGCGGCGGGGAGTTTTACGAGGGCCCCTCGCAGGCGCGACTTATTAGATTAATTAACGTAATCCTAATAGGATCTCATCTTGAGTCACAATACAAGCAGCTTGTTCTCTCCCCCTACTACTATTCCCTCTCGTATCTCTCTCTCTCTCTCTCTCTCTCTCTCTCTCTCTCTCGCTCTCGTCTCGGGGCTGCAGCGAGTATAGGTATAGCCGAGAGGGACTATACGCGCGATAAGCTTTCTCTCTCCCGGCTACTACACGTGTTTCGGCCGCGCGCGCGCGCGCTCTCTCACACACGTGGCTCGCTGCCGCGCTGCTCTGACGTCTATTACCGACGAGATAGCTTCCGCGAACAATAGGCTTCCATTAACGGCCGTATGGACGCACGTTAATGGGCAGATTGTCCTGGCTTAAGTCGTTTAAACGTAGCCTAAACTTGCGCGAGAGAGCTTGCGACAAGAGCCGCTGCTCCGCACGACATTGTCCGGCTCGAGTCATCCGGGCAGACGACAGCCTAGAGATCCGCTACCACGTGTGCGTATAAGCCATGCTCTCGTCTATTCTGCCGTTCGAATCGACGGGGAGTCGCGCGTTAATTATAATCATCATCTCCCGCGAGATTTTGAATTTTTGAAGTATATGCGTGTACTCACTGCCTTCGGCCGCTGGTTTCTCCTATACTGGCGAAGCTCTTATGCTGCAGTGTCTTTTGCACTCGTCAGCGTTGAAGTACACTGATCGCGACTACTCAGCACCAGTCCTCGAGAAAACAAAAAAAACTCTCACGACGACGCACGCGGAATAACGACTCAACGAAACAGTTTTCGACCCGTCGCGTCAACGAAATTGAGAGCAGCGACGATATCTCGAGCGCGCGATGTGCACGCGGGAATACGCGATAACGCGCGGCTACGAAGGTGGATGCGCGACGCTTGCCGGCGGCAGACTGGACTCTGGAGTCTGAAGAGTCGCTGGCGGCTGGGCCACGAAAGTTGGAGCGCGCGCGCGCGGGTGAGGGTTGCAGCGGCAACAGAGCGCGCGCCAACTCGTTCCTACTCCCTCTGGCCCTACCAGAGCGGTCCTCCGGCCTTCCCCTTATATACTATATACGCAGCGGCGCGCGCGCGCGCACGTTCCTCTTTCCTCCCGAATTTCTCCCGAGAGCGCGGCAGCCTTTTAGCCGTATACCTGTATGCCTATGTATATTCGTGCTTTTGTGCGCCGACGAATCATCGTTTTTTCTTTTTTTTTTTTTTGTACAACACACGCACGAGGCAATAATTTTGGCGAACACGCCTCCTGTTGGTTTTCAGGCGAAACATACACGCTTCGAATCGTTCGATTTTTGTTCTACTATGAATCGACGGGGTAACGATGACTTTTAGAGACTCTCGCTTTGAGAATACAGAGTGTTCGCGGAGAACGAATGCGCGCCAAGAGAGGCAAAGGCCTCACTAAGCGAGATCCAGTCGCCATCTAGCGAAGGCGTTCGAAGCGCCGAATACGTAAGTGAATGGCATCATGCGCTCGCGGCTACCTGCGACCGTTGCGAATTAAAAATCGTTAATCGATCACCAGGCATTAAAATAATCTCGAGCTAGCTCTCACCAGGTATTCATATCTACTTAACGAGCAACCTGAGCGCAAAATCAACGATTCGATGTACGTGCAAGGGTCCGTCTCTCCGAGAGAAGAGGAGAGAAACGAGGCGCGGCGAGTCTGACCTCGTGGCATCCGCGTGCAGCAGCACTTCCTGCAGCATCGGCAGCGGCAGCACTGATGACGCGAGACGACGAGAGAGGAAAAGAGAGAGAGAGAGAGAGAGAGAGAAAGAGGAGTCTCCCTCTATCAGTTAAACGGGAGGGAAAGGAGGGCTAGGGAAAGGCGCAGGCGCACTTGTCGTACGCCACGCCCTCGCAAGCTCTCGCGAGGAGGAGCGAGCCGCGGGACCGGTCGGAAAGTCCCTCGCCATTGGAGACTCTTTCACCTGCGCGAGCGAGCTCCCCCACCCTCTATTTATGCACCTGCGTGACGTCACTGATACGACTCCCCCACCCCACCCCACCCCCGCGTATCCCTGCTTCCGATGCACATATGCGCGTAGCATATACGCACATGCTCTGGCCGTAGCCTATGCCGAGCTTCGCGCATAGCTGCGAAGATCGGTACCCGCGAGCCTGTACTCTACGCAACAATATCGTTTCTCCTCCCATTTACTCGACACTCGAAAATGTTATTGTCGCAGCAGGACTGCCGCAAGCTTCGAGGGGGAAAAAGCGATCGCCGTCTTCTCGGTCTTGCTCGTACCGGAAGAGTTTTCTCGTCTCTCATCCCCGGCCATCGTACAGCGTGTGTTGTGCTGATGGGAGGAATTAATTAGCCGCGCTTAGAGAGCGAGAGAGGAAGCCTGTAGCTCGCGCGGAGCTCTTTGATGTTCGCCGGGCTTCCGGCTGTGCTGCACCTATACGCCGACGCTGCATGTAAGGTCCGAGCTAATCGACTTTGTTCCCTCTATACACTATGGCTCGAGTCTTGTATTATAGAGTTGTGTTATACGTACTCGATCGAGTAAGAAGTTCCCGCGCGCGGCGTTGTTGCGTATAGTCGGATTCGTTCCTCCGAAGCTTCTCGTCGCTGATAAACTGATTGGTTAATGTTATCGAAATGGAGCTGGATTTTAAATTAAGGGGAAAAGAAGCGTTAAAAAAAATAGCCACTTCCAAAGTCCCCTCCTTCCCTCGCTCTATCTCGTTATGTATTTTCAGAGGAAAGGAAATGATTGATGGTTCGCCGCGGGACAGAGTTGTAAGCGCGCGATGTTAATCGCAGTAGGGTATAGAGGAAGAAAAAAGGCCTGATGCGCGGACGAGGAGTGTAGATGGAGATAAGGTAATGATATGGACGCCGGCGAGCTCGCGAGGACGAGAACGCGCCCATTGTTTGCCGGTTTCGAAATCAATAAAATAAATACCGCTCGGTTCGAGCCTTGTGTTTACCGAGTTACCGACCCGACGACGACTGCCTAAACTGTGCACACATGCAGTCCAGTGCTCGCGCAAAATCGACGAAGCACGTAAGCGACTGGAACACGCAAGGGTCCGCCGGTATTTGCGGAATAATACGGCCGTACGTGGCGAAGGTATATAGTGTATAGGAAAACTGACTGGACGACGATCGACCGATAAGAGTGACTACTGGTATAGAGCTTCATAGAGACGTAACAGAGTGTAAGCGACGGCATCGGTATACCGATGTTGCATGCTGTGCAGGCAGCGGGTTCTGTACTGGGGAATGCTCGGGGGAATGTCTAACTTATATAGTATAGATCGGTAGTGAACTGTACGTCTCATGGACGAGTCGAGGATCTCGATGATTTTTGAGAAAAACGAGAGAAAGCTGACCGACAATACCCTACCCTCTCCTATCAGGTAACTACCTATGTCACGCGTGATTTGGAAGTGAATCTGGCTATACAATTGCGCCTCTCATGTTAAAGACACCAGCTGCAATGACAAAAAACCTAACGAAATCCAATAGCACAAGTTAATTACCCCTTATATCCTACTGAAATTCATTCAGGACCCTCGGCACAGACATGTGGATTTGCGAGATCTTTATTCGAATGTAAAAGTTGGGAAGCCAACTCGTGCTCGTAAGCCTGCTAGAGTCTAATAAAAGGGGTTAGACAGAAAGGAGGCAGTGTCTTTATGTAGACGATCTGCTCGTGCGACGTCCCGCTTAAAAGTGTAAAACACGTTGCCGGATGCTTTTGTTCGAAAACAAAAGGGCTCGCTTGCGCATCGCTTGGCTTCCGGCGAGCAGCGAGAAATCCTAGCAGCGCACGCGTAGGCATATATATATATATATATAAACCTATATACCTACAGCTCTCGCTCCGCGGAAATGCTAAGCTCGCGATGTCACGGAAAAGCTACAACGAGTACGACGAGAGGAGGACTAGCCAACTATTATACCAGCGGCTCCATTTTTTCACAAATTTCAGGAATCTGCAGCAGCAGCAGCTGTGAACGCGCGAGTAGCCTCGAAATTACGAGGGAAAGCCCGTGCTGCAGGCTCCGTCATGCTCGCGCTGCTGCTCCCTCTCGCGGCGAGAACTAGAGGAGCGCGGATTATGCGCCAGAGTTGGAAAAATATTTTTTTAATACGCAAAAAAATGCCCCCGGACTAGTGTGTGGCTGCAGTGTTTTTTCTCCGGCTCGTTCGAGCTGAGCAGCTTTTCGGCGCGCGTATAAGAAGCACATCCGCGAAATTTATTCTCCGCGAGCTTCGAACATTTTTTCATACGTATACGCGAACGGGAGCGAGAATTCAAGTAGGAAAAAGAACAATGGCATTCATAACGAGATAAGGCTGGACTCGCTCGCTCGCTCGGACGGCGAGAGGAGAGAGAAAGAGCTAAACGACGCGCGGCGGGAAATTCCAGCGGGATTCCTTCCAAGTCAGCGGGAAAATAATTACCCTGCTCAAATATTCGCTGGCCGTCGGCCGGGGACTTGGTCAAGATTTGCATAAGAATGAATGAAAAAATCATTCCTCAAACAATTGCCGCACCTATACGAGCCGACTCGGACGTATGATAATACGCGGCGAGGCTGAAAAATTCGCGACGCCGTGATTTGCGACCGAGTACGAGGAGAAAATCCCGAAAATAGCTTTTGTGTCGTCTCGAAGGAAATTTTAGCTCGGTTTTCTAAAGATTTGACGGGCGTTCAAATCCTGTGTGTGTGTGTGTGTGAAAGGGGGTACATAGACTATGCTATTTGATTACGCGCACTTAGCGAATAATTATCCTGTGTAAAAACATTGCAATGAGAATTTTATTTATAAAAATTTTTACTAATTTAGCTAGTATAACAGTTGTGGAATACCGTCCGATATCAGTAGTCCGAGTGGAAATAGACGGATAAACGTAATCATCGAGAAAGGAGCGACCACTCGAGCGATAATATAGCACCTCTCGACTCGCAAGCGGATTTTACGCATCAGATATTATGAAATAGCTCTTACGCGAGCGCCGTTTAAGCCACTTAATTGCCGATCCGGCCTACGAAATTTCCGCTTCGGCTTTCGAAAAAAAAGAGGAAAAAAGTTCCGCCGCGATGCGCACATCAGCAGCAGCAGCAGCATCGAACGTATCGCGCGCAAAGGCCTGTATTCCAAAGAAAACTGCTGCATGCGTGCACATCGTCAGCAGAGGTCATTTCAGCTTGGCTAGTCGAGAACAACAACGAGAACGACGACGCCGACGCTATTTTCCCGCGTATTTTTGCACAGCCGCGTTCTTCCCGCAAGCGCGCACGATGGCAAACTTTTCTGGCTTTATGCGCGACCGGAAATGCGACAACGGGAGACACGCTCATTGGCCTCGTCGGAGGGCTACGAAATCTCCGATTGAATGCCTGCCAAACAACGAGGAGCGAGCGCTAAAGAAACGCGAATAATCCTTACCGGCGGAACGGAGGACGAATAAACCCACACCGAAGAGAGAGAGAGAGAGAGAGAGAGAGAGCTCGAAATCGTCTAACCGAGCGCGCAGCCTCCTCCTCGTGTATACACCTAGTAGTAAAAAGAGGACTCGAAAAAAAAAACTGCTGCACCGCTCGAAAAGCCGGGGATGAACAGAAAAAAAGGAGGAATAATATTCGCGAAATTCGTGCTCCGGCCGACGAGTTAAACAACCCTGGGAGAGTTGGGGGGAGGAAAAGCTCAAAAGCCAAGCGGAGAGCGAACATTTTCTACATTTAATTCGCTCGCCGATCCGGGAGTGGGAGGGATTAACGTCGCGAACTATCGCGAGCGCGTACGCGTGTATAAATGTATCGAGAGAGAGAGAGAGCTGTATAAAATCGCGCAGCCGGGCCGGGCAAGTTGCTCTCTCTCTCTCTCTCTCTCTCTCTCTCTCTCGATCGAGTGCGCGAGCTCGAATGGGGGAGAGCCGCGCGACTGGACTCTGCTCTCCGGAGTGGACTCGAGGAGGATAATGGACTCGAAAGTCCAAAGCTTAAAACGAAAAATCCGCAGCGGGGCAAGATGCATGCGCGCGCTAGCTACCCTCTCGACTACTGCCGACCGGTATACGTATCTACCGGGGATTATTTCCGTCGCTTGGGGCACGGAACGGAGCGCGCGCGGGTAATCATTTTATTTTCAAGCGGGCGTGTATTTGCACGGAATATGCTCGCGAGCGTTGTTTAAACAAACGCAAAAAAGCTGGGAGGAAAAGTGGCCGTTGCCCATAGTTGAAACGATTAAAATTTTCCCGGGCGATCTAGGTTACAGAGCTGGCCGCTATCACAGAATTAGGAAGTACAATAACGCGATTTGCAACGTACGCACAGGCAAAATAGCGTAACGAGCGTCCGTCCGTGCACTGAAGGGCCCTCGTGCAAACAGAAAATCCGGCTAAAATCTCGGCCATTCAGTGTAGAAAAGCTCAGACAGTATAGCGAGTAAAGCCTCTCGAGCGGGCGCAAGCATTATGCGCGCCATTATAATTCCGCACGTCCTCCGCGCGTATACGACGACGCTAATATCGCGAGCGGCAAGAGAGAGAGAGAGAGAGAGAGAGAGAGAGAGACTCGGGATAAGTGGACGCTTTTATTTCATTTATATATTCCCGGGGAGCTTCGCGTGCGCACGAAATCTACTGGCCATTGTTCTTTCGCGTAGTCCTCGGGAGAAAAAGCCCGCGTTACGTATGTATATAATTGTCCGTTTTATACACGCGCCGGAGGCGTGAAGAGGATGTTAAAGCCTTTTGGAGCAGTTTTTACGATGTGTTCTGCGCGAATTTTCCGCTCTTTCTGCGAATCTGCAGCTTTTCATCGAATTATCGCGGGTATAACATCTGAAGCGCGCTACTGCAACGTTCGAGAATGTAGTCACGCGCGAATAACGTTCGAGTAGCTCGGCGGCGGCAGCGTGTGGGATTCGGCGAAGCCAACTATGCTAATCTGATGAACGCGAAATGAAGGGAAGGAAGTACGTTCGCCGGCTATTATACATCCGAGTTATACGCTCTTGTTCCCAACTCTCGGGGCTGTCTCTCGATTCTTGGCATTATCGCACACGCGAGGATAATCGTCGCCGCTCTAGGCGGATTGTAGTTTCGCGTCCGCAACTGCTCTCGTCCTGCAAGCTCGTATCGACACGCTTATAGTTCGAGGCGCGCAACGGCTCCAGAAAGCCCTCGTAATTACCCGCAGCCAATTGTCTTTGCCTTCGTGGACGCCGTCGAAATATGCCTGGAAGATGATGGACGCGCGACTGTGAATGCATCCAGTAAATATTTTCACACTGAATTATGGCGCACAATTCTATTGGCGTCTTCCCGGAGGATGAACATCGTCCGCGAAATTTATGCTTTCTAACAATCAAGCGAAACGAGTCGATGAAGAAGGTTGAGTAAAAAATGTAAGCCCGTAAAGGCTGCTATTCCAGATAGTTTGGAAGTCGTAGGCTTTCGCGCGATAAAATGCAAAATCCGCGCAGCAGCAGCGGCAGCAATATAATTTGCAAGGGTAAATTAGCATAGCTCGCACAGTAAAATCCGCAAGAGGCATTTCCGAAGACACGGCCATTAATGTCAGCCGTTGTACATGTTTATGTGCAGCTCGCTCGTCGGGGAAGACAACGCAGCGTCTGGGCTTTCTCTCTCTCTCTCTCTCTCTCTCTCTCTCTCTCTCTCACTCTCTTCGAGATAGGGAGATCGGTATGCGCGCGCGCTACCGCACGCAACTATAATACCCTCGCGCAAGACAATAGAAGCTTTAGACTCTCTCTCTCTCTCTCTCTCGGTCTTCATTTCTACGTACATATCTTTGCAAATCGCTGTTCAGGATTTAGGTGCACGCGCAAATTAACGACGCAGCCGATAAACGTTCTTTGAATTTTCCCGCAGAGTTGAGTTTCTATATCTGTATATAATATAGACTTTTCTTTGATTCGAGAAATAAGCTGCATAAAAAATTAACAAAACATTATTTTCCGGCTCGACAAGCGTCGGCTGTTTGAAAAAGATTTTTTTCTATCTTAAAATGTAATAATCATGAAACGATGGATTACTCTATGATGTGAACCATAATTCAGACTTGATAGTGTTTTCACGCATCACAGAATGAATTTATTCAAACATTGGTTCAACAAAACATGACGACGGGCCATCCTAGAAGACTTACGCGCAGAAAAAGAGCGCGGGCGGCACTAATTTTCGAGGGACGCAAAGTCAGCGTGATTTATCGCGAAACGCGCTCGTCGAAGTGGAAAAAGCCGCAGAGACGTGTAATCGCGCAGCTCCCGGGGCTTTGGCTCAAAGTTCGCGTCTAATCGGCAAAGCCACGCCAAGTCCAGAGCGGCAGCAGCACCGCCGGCATCGTTCGCGCGCGCAGATATCCCGCTCAGATATCGGCCGAGACTTTCGCCGCAGCCGGCGCAAAGTCGGATTTGCACGTAGCGATAAAAGAGCGCTCTCCCTCCCCCCCCCGCCCCTCTCTTCGGAATGTCCCGAGGCTAGCGTACACACATACGTGCGCAGGAATTGATGCGTCTCGGTACGGCGCGGAGGAGGCTTTGCTCGCTCTCCTGCGCAGGTAATAAGCACCTGCCCGCAGTCTCGCAAAGCAGAGACTTGATTCATTTCGAGGTAAGTAGAGAGCGCGAACTGAGGAACGCTCGCGCCTTGGGCTTTTCGGGCGCGCATCGAGCTCTCCCTCCTCGCGCGCGCAGTTCTTCGGCTCTGAAAAAGAGAGTCGAGGAGCAAGAATAAGCGCCAGTATAGGTTGCGCGCGCGTGTGTAAGTATGCGCGCCAAGGGGGCAGGTCCTGATGCGCGACGAACAATGCAACAAGAAGAAAACGACGAGGACACGAGTCGCCTCGAGGAGTCTCCGATGCTGTACATAACGCGACACACCTGCATGCGGGCAGGACCTCCTCTCGAACCTTATCGATGCGCTGCGCTCTGCGCGACCGATTCGTTCTTTGAGAATAATTTAAGCTCGCGCAGCTGTAAAGTTCAGCGCGTGAAGGGCTTCGAGTTTTATTATTCGCGATACGTGGTAAAAGCCCGAGAGCTGCTCCATGAACAACTTGACGGGCAACGCGAAAGTTGACAGAGCGAGCCTCGGATATCCGCAGAAGTTTTGACGGCGCAGGTATAGACGCGGTTAGCGGGAGAACGGTAGCGCGCGCATAGGGCCGACCGTACACATATACAGAGCAGGAACAGCGCGGAGCCTATGAATTACTGATGAATTCCCTCAGTCTATTTGCGGCAATATACTCTGTGTCGAGCTGAGCAGCGGCTTTTCTCAGGGGCTTTATATTTGCTTCGGCAAAATTATCACGCGCATTATCGCATAATCCAGACGCGGAAGCGCTGAATTATCCAGTCCCGGTCGAACTTCTCTTCGGGCAAAAAAAAAACCAACGCAAGCGGCGACACATACACTCGCGATTTACGGTGCGCAGCAGCAGCAGCGGCAGAGTAATCTCTGCACGTGTAATCCTTCGTAATTCCTCGGAATTTCGAGCGTTTTATAGAAAAATTCTTCAGCTCGCGCTGCTGCTGCTGCTCTACTCGTGTGTAAATCCCGCGGTAGTTAGCCCGTGCTCTTTTTCTCTCTCTCTCTCTCTCTCTCTCTCTCTCTCTCTCTCTCTCTATCTCTCTGTGCTTTATTTCCTCGCTCGCGCGCCCGAAAAAGCGGACACGACGAAGCGGAGCAAAAAAAAGCGCCCGAAATCTGGCAAAACTCGGATGATCGTGTGCTGCAGAAACGTCAGGGGAATAACACAACGCTCTCTCTCTCTCTCTCTCTCACACACTCGCGCGGGCGTTGTACAGAGCCTCGGGAAAATAAAATTTGAGGACCGAGCTGGGTTATACCGCGCGCATTATGCCGTGTTCCTCGCGAAAAATTGAGAGAGAGAAAGAGAGAGAAAGACACGCTCGTACTCGAAGAAACGACGAACGCGTAAACGAGTGTATACGCGCAGAGGCGAAAATACGACTCATCGTCCTTTTACGGGAGGGGCTCGGAAGGAGATTGCCCGCTGCCGCGCGCGAATATGGAATGCGCGCAAAAGTCTGCTGCTGCTAGAGGGACGTTAAAACATTGGCGTTAAATGTTCCGTGGTCCTCTCGTCGACGCCTGCGGAGCTCTGTGTATACGCGGGCGGAATATGTACAAAACACAAAGAGGAGCAAAACGGCCGGCCAATTTCTCTCCGTTTTATTCGGGCAATAAACTTCCGATTAGACGCCCGGCTAGGCTGAACGCGAAGCTACTCTCGACAAGTAACGCGAAATACCGCGCGCGCGATGTTACGTCGTTAAAACGCGCTGCGGAGATCCCACCACCGCCGCTGCCGTGAGAGCCCTGCGAGCCCACGATTTTTCCTACCTCGTTCTGCGCGTCTGCTACTACTGCTACGGCTTCAATTTACGCGTCTTCTCGCAGCTCGCCTGAGCATCTTTTTTACCGATGAAAAGTTGGCCGCGTACATATGACACCCGCGGTTTATTCGCCACCGGCCTGAACAAACAAATTATATTCGAAAAATATTACAACTAAACAGCTGGGCGAAACAACCTTGGCAGAAATAACAGAGCGCGCTTTCGTGTTACGCTATATCGAGTTATTATTTTCCCAGCGACGAACATTTCTCATTTTCGTTCGCAGCGGAAACACTGCACCCATACGTAGAATTCGGCGGCAGAGATATTTTCTAAAAAATTACGCGTGAAGCCAGCGCGCGCACGGTAGGGGTGCATCGAAAATTCGGCGAAAAATGCGTGTGACTGTGTCTGTGTGTGTGTGTGTGTGTGTGTGTGTGTGTGTGTGTGTGTGTGTGT